>WMED01015381.1:0-13672 GCA_019650415.1 Pipa parva | reverse complement strand
CGCGTGCAGCCTGGGTTTATATAGATTGACACGGAGCTAGTTGGTGGCTCTGGAGTTGTGACTGTATGACGTGTGTACTTTGGTCAGCTGCTTATCACATAAGCAGGTCATATGCAGGATATGGGCCAATGAATGACGATCCAGAAGTGGTGATCGTGGACTATTAAAGCCTGAGTTTTGTACATCATCTTATGCCATGAATAAGCGCCACGCGCGAAACGCGTAGGCACTGTTTTTTGTTTTTAACTGACCCATGTGGTCCCAATAAAGGGAAATCGTTTCTAATGTTCAAGGAGTGCTGGAGTATTTGCATATTTTGAATCGTACAAGACGTCTAAAGGCTCCGGAGCACCCGTTTTTACAGCAAACAGTTATTTTCTTTTATGAAACTAACAAAATATTCTCAGAGAACAAGGCTGACTGATCACCACTTATCATCTTTGATCAAAGGAGGCACTGCGTTGTCATTTCAGCCAGATATACGAATAATTGTTAGCACAAAGAGGTGTCAAGCCTCAGGACAAAACACTAAAAGTGATTGAAAAAAAATGATAGCAAATAAATGTTTAGTTTTTAATTGCTGTATTTTTGTTAAATTTATTAGTTGCTGTTGCGCACTGCAAATATATGTTGCTGTTACATATTACTACTTCATATCTTGTTTTCATGACTGCTGTTAAAATACGTGTGTGACATTAGCTGCTGTGTGCGGCCCTCGCAACAACCTCTTGTTACTCATGTGGCCCTCGGGGTACCCTGAGTTTGACATGCCTGCCGTAGAGTGTCCTGGGCTAAAATCAGACTGCAGAGGGTCAAGGATATGGTGGGCATGCAAATAGTTAGTAAGATGGGTGCAGACAAGATGTTCTAGAAATGTAGAAGTCAAAGGCAAGAGAGAGACAGGACAGTAGTTAGCGAGGCATACAGAGAGTCCAGTGTAGGTTTTTTTAAGGATGGGTTTAATACAGGCCTGTTTAAATGAAGGAAGAAAAGTTCCAGAGGACAGGGAAGAGTTGAACAGGCGTGTAAGAGCCAGCACAAGGACAGAATCACAGAACTTAAGTAGAGAGGAAGTCATGAGGTCAAGTAGAATGAAATGGACATAAACTTGTGAAATATATTTTGTGAGAGGATGAATGTAATGTACTAGGAGTTAAATGTAAGGTGAATTCCTTGACTGATTTCCAGAAAATGAACCGGCAGCTCTTTTGACAGGCTGCATTAGTATTCATGTATCGTAATCCTCTTTTGCCTCACCGACTGTTTACAGAGAAAAGTTTCCAAAGAGGAAAAATTTTCTCTAGACATCTAAATGTAAGTCATGTATATGAAATTATTTCAGGCTATGGAATTGTTACATACATGTCTGTAAACAACTTGGCACAAAAAAAGCTACTTGTTACAACTGTTACTGGCCCTGTGAAAGATTCTGTGCATATTTAATCAGGGCTGGCCATGGGGTAAATGGTGCCCAGTGAAAACATTGAACATGGTGCCCATATTACACCTTGGCAATGTTGCTGCTGCTGCTCTCTTCTGTAGCTAGTAGCTCCAACTCTGCATTGACTTGTGTTTTTTTCCTGCCTCCCTCATAAACAGTGTCCTTTATGACTGCATGGGTCACACTCCCCCAAAGGTCAACCCTGTCTTCAGTAACCTGGGGCAGAATAGCCTAACTAACACTACTCCACATACATCACAGCAACTACAAAAAAACTGCATAGAGAAATTACACAAGATCTCCAAATTAAATGGGTCATTTTTATATTGGAAAACCTATAGAGTTGTTTTAATTAAAAAAAAAACAAAAAAACTTCAGGTTAAGGACAGGGCCACATTGGCTGTTTTATAGCAGTTCTGGAAAATAGTATCTATTGTTTCCTGTGGGATAATCCACACGAGCTATTTAATTTTGCACCACTGACAATAATGAACTTAATTTAAAAAAAAAAACAGCTCAGCTGTGTGGCCCTTGCCTTATATTTAAATGTAATCTTTGTTAGCTACCTGAATTTAAGCAATATTCTTATGTAATGAACATTTTTATCGGGCTATTAAAGCAATAGTCTCATAATTAGTACTATCTTGATCTTCAGGAATAAGTGTCCTTGTTTGTTGCTCTTGAAAGAGAATGGAGCTACATGCTTATTTAAAATCGGGATACTTGCCACAGGTATAAGACATAAACTGATGTATTCTTCTCTTTTAGATCAAGCTTCTGAAGTTCAAATCACCATGATGTTGACTGAAAGCTGCAAGCTTCGCGGTCTGCACCACAGGTGAGTTCTTATTGCAGCATGTGTACTGCTGCACCGATGTTCATACCAGCCCCAGTAATGAGCCACAAAAGTAACAACTCATCCCAGTAAACAGTTTGTTTTTCATGATTTTCTTTGGAATGCATTTTTTGCTTCACATTGATAATCGATATGAAATAGAAGGGGAACTGCATTGAAAACACTGCAAAGTGTTCCTTTATCGCTTATTGATATTGACAGCTTTTTGTCAGTCCTTTATAAATCAGAATTTAAAAATGGTGAAAAGCAACTAAATGAAAAGGTTGAAATATTTGTAAATTACGCCCATAGTCTCTTCAGATAGCCATACATTGCACTGTTTGTGTAATAATTTGATTCTTAAAATGATTATTATTATTTTAAAGAGATTTGATCTGTTCCTCTTCTGATCAGTCACTTATCGCAATCATTTATGGCAAGCCAACAAATGTCAGAGATCACTGCAGAATCACAATTGATTGTACTTTGTAGCCTTGAAAAAGACCTTTCTGCAAAGTGGCAGTTCCATTTAATTTTAGCACGTCCCCTCTACAGGTGTAGGCCTCCAAAATTATGGTCACATTTTATTTTCTTGCAATGCATCTTCTTGCTTAGAATTTACAGGCAGATATAATGTATACACAGTTAGTAGTTGGAAAGTTTTCAGGATGGCAGACTCCTTTCTGTGGCAGATCTTTCAAACATTCATCCACATTTCCTAGGAAACCTCAACTTCAAAGAGGTAATACTTGATTTAAAAAAGGATTTGTGTAAAGCCTTCTTCCCTGCAAGATCCCATTCTTCAATTTACAGTAAAAGCAAGATTTATTTTTTTAAACAAAAGTCTTCAAGTATTTCCATACAAAGTTATTAACCTGCAATCATGGATTTTCGAGTAGAGGTTGAAAAATATTTCCCTTTAGGCTGCTGTTTTCTGCAGTGGCTCAAAAACAGACTCCGTCTCCTCATTTACTGGTCTTCATGCCACTAGGTACCACTCAGTAATACTGCCACAGGCTTTTATTATGTATGTATAATTTTATTTATAAAGCGCCACAAACATAAGCAGCACTGTTATTAGGTAGAAAAAAAAAATCACATTCATCACACAGTAAATTACCTAAATGGATTTAGAAATTGGTTTGAGCATATGGTGCTGTGCACATGTGCATAAATAAGGTTTTACATGATTTACAAATGCGTTTTGAAGAGTATTCATCAGCCTCTGTAATAAAAGTAACTGCAATGTTTACAAAATGCTTAATGTGACCATACAAATTATTTATATTTATGAGCTTTAAGAAATGTATATATGTATAATTTTATTTATAAAGCGCCACAAATTTACACGGTGCTCTACAATTCAGAAATGTTGTGTGCACATAAAGGCTTAAGGTTATTTTTCTTTATCTCTTTATTATTGCACTGTTGATTATGTTTGGACAAATTTCCCATTTTCATAGGTAGTTTTAAAGGATAACTTCTCATTCATTAAAAAAAAAATCTAAAAATGTAGCTGTGGTTGGTTCCCTGTTACAGTCCCAACTGTACATTATTACATACCAGATATGTTTAGTGGCCTAGGTGAATATATAACGCTTGCCGTTTCACATTCATTCACTAGGGTAACTTGTTACACTGCCCCATACCCATAGATTGGCTGTAGTCAAATCCAGACTCGCAAAGGAATATAAAATAACCCTTTATTTAGACATAAAGTTGGGCAGTTGACACATTTCATGCATGCAAACACCTAACCATGAACAAATATAATATACTGACCTTATTGTTTTTCTTTTATATTACCACCTTTAGCAGCCCCATCCAGCTTCCTCTGTGTCTGCTGACTGCAGCATTCTACCTTTTCCCAGTGCAATTTGACTGTCCATTCCCCCAGCAAACTAACAAGTAAAGTATTGGAAGCCTGTGCCTCAGAGCTTTGCCCATCACTGCTCTGTTGTGTAGTGTTCCAGCTCTACTTTATAACAGCATTGCTGGTAGATATATACATTTGCACAATATTTCATATATGCTCAGATTTTCTTTATTATCCATTAAGGTATTTGATGCATATTTCCTTATCACTTCATAAGGTGTCTTAAATATGGCTTCTGATGTTTAATTTCTAGAAAATATATTTTTAGGCTGTTAGTCCTAAGTCAAGGATATGTGCTAATGACTTGGATATTCAAAAGAGAACATTTCATATTTCCCAATGCATATTGCCCTTATGCACATTAACTGCCATTGTCATTTGTTCATGAGACACCAAAATCTTTGAATGACAATTAATTGGCCTGATTTAAAAGGTAACTTATTTATAGAGCTTGCTTTGATAGAGGAGTTTTACTAGAGAGGTATAATATAAAGTATATATGATTTTAGATTTGGTACTTCCTGGGCACACCTTACTCTGAACCGCTTATCTAGACAGCAGGTTTATTTGACATTTGATAATGCCTTTTTAGTTGTGTTGGTGCCACTAATCTTTTCATGGAGTGTTTACTAAAGGAGTCCTTATTACTATACGTTTATCTGCTCCACTTTTTTTTTTAATTAAGTGTAAGGTCAGTGACACAGTAGACACTTGTAAACATTCTTGCCAATTGCTTAAAAATCATTTATTTGTGATAAAATGTATGCCAACTCTTTGAGACTGGTTTGACCACATGTTCATTTTCAAAAGGTATTTTGTTGTGGTAAAACACATCTAGAATATTTGCCATGCTTTCTGCCCATGTTGGCCATTGAAATCAAAGAGCCGTGGTTTTCAGATTATTTTTCTGCATTTCTTTTTAGCATTGTAATAGTAGTAATTTAATAGTATGCATGAACTAGTGTAGAAGAACTCTGAGAAAGAAGAGCACACACCAGATACATTTTTACCCCACTGTTCCCACCAGTGCAGTGGTGCAGATTTACTGGAAGAAAAAGTGTGTGTCTAATATTCTTATCTTTCTAGATAGAAATGCCTATTATGTAATTGTCCTAAGAATAGTACTAATTGATAATCCACCATTTCCCAGAAAGGCTTTACTTGTTCTCAGTCTCTATACAAGTATGTTTAATATTCATCATGGTCACACATTTTTTCTGCTTATCTTGAACCGGTGAATGAAGGTATTTTGGTCCCTGTGTTAATGAGCTTCTTCCATTCTATTTCACTTGTGCTCTCAAGCATAAGAGTGGAATGCTGCAAATTCCCTTCTCCTTTCACATGGAATATGCAAGTTCGCTTTATTTGACTAACATTGAACTTTTAGCACTAGTGTGAATACAAGGCACGTCATATTCTTACTTATGAATGTCCACTGTAAGAAAAAGGTGATGCATCTTAGATGGCACAGTCTGTTAGCTTCTTCTTTTTTATTCTTTTGTTTTATTTGTGTTATTTCATTAAAGAAAGGTTGCTTAGAAAAGAGACAAAGTTTCAGGTGCAGCAGAAATGCATAGCTTTGCATGGTGGGATCATTTTGTAAATACCTGTCAGAAAACATTGTTTATTTGGTCAGTGACTTCTCGACACATAATTTGAGTTGCTTTCTTTCTAGGAACCTGCTTCCCATTGGCCATGTGTGTATAGAAGATGGAGAGAAACCAATGGTTTTGCTGCCATTTATGAACTGGGGCAATTTGAAACTATTTCTCAGGCAATGCAAGTTGGTGGAAGCCAATAACCCTCAGGTAAAGACTGGTTTGCATGAGTAATTGTTAATATACACACATACTGTATTTCTTGTGTAAAGTAGCATGTAGCAAAGCCAATTTCCATGGTATATGGTATTAGCATTGTCCAGTCAAGAAGATGACAGTCCCAGGAGCATTGCTTTTATTATGCAGCTGCAGTTCACCCGATCCATTTTCACACTTGAACTGTAAAACTGCATAATATTTGCTCTCTGGCCACCCATAGGCAAAAGGTAAGGGCCATGTTCTGAGAAAGCTAGTGGGTATCAACCATGTTAAATTTTCCAAAATCACTCCCCATTTTGCTAGATGGGCATCTCTGTATTTTAAACCAATACTTTCAGTCATGTGCCATGTATAACCATGCTATTTTGTGAACTGCAAGCACAGTAAATGCTATAACATTTTCAGAATGACAGCATGTTTTGTTCATAGCTATTCTAATTTACTAAACACAGAGTATATATTGTTTTAATAATTTTTTTGCTAATGACATCTTGTTCATTTTGTATGGTGTTAGTAAAAAGGATACTCTATAGTATATACAGAGTCTATACAATAACAAAAAGAGCCGTCACATTTACAGAATTTAAAGTACATGGTTTTCCATTGGTAGTCTAGTTTGCTGAACAATAAGTTAAGGGCCATGTTCTGAGAAAGCTAGTGGGTATTTGCTGAACAATATTTCATTGTTGTGTTTTTTGTTTTTTTGTGATCAATTTAAGCTAGTGCACTACAGTAACAAAATAAGTACCCATTAAATTACCTTGTAACTGCTGGGTACTGCTCAAAATATGGCTGCAGACAATTTACCAGACGCCTCTATGGTAACAAGCACATGTAACATTAGTATGTACAGGATAATGTGCACATTCCCATCTTCTTTATCTTTCTATAATAATGTTCTACAGGTGACAATACAGCTTTCAATAATAAGCTGCTAGTGCCCTTGGCAGGTATTAGTTTTAAGTCTTGTTCTAAGCATTTCAACAGTTCCTTTTGATGCTTTTCATCTCAGTTTCTTTGTTACTGTTTTTGCTATAAGCAGGAAATCACAGTGTCTCTTTCTCATGTATTGCTATCTGTAGGAGCATGTCTGAGCAAGAATTGTGTGCTAAAAACACAGTCCAGGAAATTAAACTTCTTTACACCCTGTGGGCCTTTTAGAACTGGGTATTTCTAGTAAAATATGTGCTTATGTAAATGTTTCATTCTTACAAAACTCTGCACGTCATTAAACATTTCCCTAAACTTAACCCTAACATTCAGATGTGCTTTTGTTTTTGTGCTTTACAATTGAAACCAATGCATGAATGAGCTGTGCATATTTTAATGAGCAAACTATAACTGATGTCCACTTCTCACAGAAAATAACTTAAGTCACTTAGTAGTCCATTTTCCTGAGTCAGTGGAGCATGGCTTACAGTAGGTGTCAAGCAGTCATCCAATATTCATATATAATCACAACCCCTATATGTTATGCAGAATGAGGTATATAATGTATTCTATGCTTAGAATTAGAAGTGAACAGAAAATCTCTGCAGAATCAAACCCAATGCTGGACAATATTTAGCAATGTGTTGCTCGTAATTGTGACTCTAAGCCTACAGGGTTGGTAGTAGAATGGCTCTAAAGCAGAGGTGGGCAATTAATTTTCTCATGGGGCCATATGAGAAATTGGAATTGTTTTAGAGGGCCAGAATAATATACTTAACTCAGTTCTACCCAATACCTATACTGTATAGTATATGCCATAGAACCTATAGATACAGGGGGGATGTGACATTATTTACTTGCATGGGCCTTAAGTCATTAAAGGTACAAGGCATGTGAATGTGACTTAATATAATAACATTAAAATTATTTTTTTTTTAAATATAAAACCATCACAAAAAAAGTGCAAAGTCGCTTTTAAGGTGAAGGTGATTATAATATTGACTAAGCACTATCTTGGTGCGTGCCCCTCTCTTTCACCCTGTCCCTACCCCTTTTCTGTCCCAGATCCATCTGATCTAGCACTTAGCCTTAGCACTACAGCGTTCCTCTCTCACAGGAAGTTGAAAGTCAACTTCCTGTGAGAGAGGAATGCTGCAGTGCTAAGGCTAGATCAGACGGAGCTTGGAGTTGGGGAAGAGCACAGCTCCCTACTGCACGCCCCGACCCGTCACCCAACGTTTGCAGAAGGGCCGGGCCAAAGATGTCCAGCCCACGGGCCATAGTTTGCCCACTCCTGCTCTAAAGCATTTTATGTGCACACAAGTATTTTTCAATTAATAAATCTATCCTTTTCCTAGTACTATCCTTTTCCTATTTGGTCACTATTATCCATTAAACAGTTATCTTTTAAATGGATTCTCACTTTACACAAGAAAAAGGTGTATTGCATTATACAGGAACATTTTTAGGTTTCAAGTGAGATTACCTGATTTTGTTTGGGTTGATATTATATAAAGAGTCTATAATTACTCTGTATAATGTATGTTTAGAGAAACTAATTTTTATCTGTATCATTAATATTTGTTGCATCTTATATTGATAAGCTGCTTGCATGTTAACTGTCAGTTGGCATGCTATAATTGCATGCAGTTACAGGTTGAATCTGCAATTTTTATCCAAAGTTTGAATTGCAGCTTCCATGGAGTGGGGCATAATTATAACTCCAAGACAAGACTGGTTGAGAACACTGTAGCATTCACTTCATCAAACATAAATAAGTGTTAGCATTTAGTACCTCTTTAATGTCTGTTGCTTAGGTTAGCACCATAGTCAGTCAATAGTCTCTATTCCTAAGGTAAAACTGGCATTTGCATTGCAGTTTTTACATTCTTTTGCAGTATTTTTTTTAACAGCTTAGCATTCCAAGGAGATGAAGAGATAAGCATTCTAGATCTTTCTGGAGGTCTGACAAGGTAAACACATCACAAAGAAAACTATCAAGCTGAGCCTTCATAGTATGATTCTATGGATATGACACACTGTGTACAAAACCTTTCCACAACCATTTTTCCTCTCTCCCTTTACCTCTTCTTTGTTCATTGGAACATAAAAAATTTAGATAGATTATCCCAGACCTACTAAAACACTTTCCTATACTCACCTTTCTTTTGCATTCAAGTTCAAACACTATTGAAGAACAGACATTACAGAACTGTAGAAGGATTACACATTAGTATTATGTTAGACAAGTGCAGGATGCCAGTTATTCGTGTCTGTTGGGGAAGATGTAGTATAACAGTTGAGAGTAAAATCATATTTACTGAATAATAGCTTGTTTTGAAATAGACTATCCAAACATGTGTTGATACCTGAAGATGCTCATTATTTGAATGAGTTTATTGGCTTCAACAATTTTATCCCATAAAAAAAGTTTAGAAAGTGCTAAACTATGCCTGTGCGTTCCAGTCATAGTAGGTACTGTTTTGAAAACTACAAAACTTTGTTGCGAATGGAAACCTAAAGAAAGTGGAATATTTGTGTATAGAAAGATCATTTATATTGCAGCACTGGATTCTGGGTTCAGTTCCACCCTGGACTTAACTGCATGGAGTTTGTATCTTTTCCCTGTACTTGCGCAGGTTTCCTCCCACAATCCAGAAAACATACTCTCAGGTTAATTGTGTGTGTGACTAAATAGGGATATTAGATTGTAAGCTCCATGGGGTGAAGACTGAAGTGAATGGTTAATTTCTGTAAAGCACTGCATAGTATATCAGCGCTATAGGTACAAAATATATGTTTACACAGGGAAGTGTGTTTCCTGGTCTTACTTTCTTCTTGCTAAAGTCTCTGCATGAAAACTGTGCAGCACAATATAGCACTTCTTATTAATAAAAAATGTAAATCTTTACTTTCAAAAATTAGTGCAGTGCTGTTTATAGATGTGTTGGTAATTTAATTTATTCAGAACTGGAAGATTTCGTATAATATCTCTTTACTCTAGATAAAGTGGATAATGTATCCTTTTTTATAATTAACAAGATTATTAACAGTCAGAGGGGTTTCATATACAGGACATTGGATGTGTTTATATCCCTTTAGAATGTTAGGAGGTATTATATACATGTTACCACTTCAGAAACGTAATGCATTTACACCTGATATAAATGATCAGAACACCAAAAAGACAATGACCTCAAGTGCTTTGCTCTCCTTATGAGTGCTAAGGAGAACTTAACTACTCCTTAATCTAGGGGTGATTCTTATTGTGTTGGGCAAATCATACTTGCTAGTCACTGGCTTTACTCCCTTGTTGCATGTTTCTTCTTCTTGTAGCATTGCTCTTTATTGCAGTTTTAGCATCACTGTGTCCTTTCAGTTAACACCTCCTTTTCAACATCACTGACTGGAGCAAGCAGTGTAAGGTCTCTTGCTCATGTTGAAGATGAAGAGGAGGAAATAAGGGGCATTGAGGAGCTCAAACTGTAAATAAGATCACTAAAATGAAAAGCGGGATGCTTTGAGAGACCAAAGGCAGGAAATGATAAGTGTGGTTGCCCACCTAAGATGAATCACCCCTATCTTAACAAGCAGTTTAGTTCTTTTTTAATTCTTTAATTGGTAATCCAGAACATATAAATTTTTTATGCCTTAGAGGGATTCATGTTTTTTTAAGGACGTTTTGTACAACTGTGTTCATTTAAAAGCTGCTCAGAAGCCCACGTGCTGTTCTGCTTGGCACATTTACCTAGTACTGAGAATTTCAGTATAGTTGTCGATCTGAGGGAGTCTCCCAGAATGACCCTTGCCCGGTAGGAAGAGCGGCCAACTTTCAGAGTTGCCAACTCTGCAGAGGAAAATGTTAGCATGAGGATGTGAGCTCTTGTCTCAGGAGATACTAAAGGAAAGTATGTGCATTTTCATTAGATTATTGAGCAATACCCATTAAAAGAAATCCTTTTTCCAAAATCATTTCTATATTGAACAAGAAAGGTGAAAGCTTTTTTGAAATCCATTGGTTTTCAATACATAATTCCATTTAATCTAGCAGAATAGTCGATATCTTTTTAAACACTTTTAGTACAGACACACTCAGCAGAAAGCAGAGCTTCAAGAACAGTGAAGTGACCACATGATAGTTCAATGTATCCTAGTCCATCCACCCTGTAATTTTCATCATCCTTTCATTTGATAGTTTTTCCCCTAAGGGCATAGCCCTAACTGGTTTTGTCAGAAAACTATAATATAGGTAATTTACTTGAATTTAGGGGTTTGCGAATCTTTAATTTTAGTCAAATTTGCAGTTTATTTTAATTTCTAAACGATTATGTAAATAATGTTTTTGTAGATAGTTTATTAAAATGTTTTAAAATTTTTTTTTTTCATTTATCAGAAAGCAAAATGCACATTAAGGGCTTTTTGACACATGGAGACTAATCCTAAGTAGTCATTGGTTGGCATTGCAGCTCTAGGGCATGAGTGTGTATCCTGGAGTCCGTGGGAGCGGAGTGGTGGATGCGCTGGTACTTGTGAAATATAAAAAGAGAGGGGGAATCCCCTAGTGTGATATTGTTAAAAATATTCTTTCTTAATGTGCAATTGTTGCATGCAATAGTGCAAAATAATAAAATCCTGATTTGATATGTGTTAGTGGTGAAACACAGTGATCAAAAACGCCTAATTGTCCGTGAAACCACAATGGGACATTTAAGTTAAGCACTAATTCAAAAAGTGCTAAAGTGATATAAATAAACAGAATCTGGAAGTGCTGTGGTGCTGGGGGCTATCAACCCCTTTTGTGCCCGCACTCACCAGATTGTGCTTGTTTGGAAGCACTAAATTTATTAATGCTGCTCAGTCGCAGGCTGGTTCCTCTCAGTTCTTTCCTCTTAATGGTGAATGTCCAGTCATAATGCCATAGGAGAAAAATGAGGATAATGTGTGGTACAATTCAAAATAACAGCTTTAATTGTACAAGTTGTACTCACATTCAGATAAAAGAAACAAGCGCTTGTCTATGGATTAAGAGTCCCTCCAAAGGTGACATCCAACTCTTCCTTGACGCGTTTCGTTGACACACAACGTCAACTTCCTCAGGAGCAGTGAGAGTGATCTAGGGCATGAGTGTACTTGCTGAAACTTAAATAGTCTACATGGCATTTGTATGTTTTCCCCAGTACTTTTTTCCCCTTGGATGATTACTCTTTTATTCACATTCCAAATCCAAAATACTAAAATGTTAAATGGATTCTGAACAAAAGTGGCCTTCCTGTTCAACTCCTGTTTCAGCCTATATGCATTGGAGGTAGAAGATAGGATTATATTGATGCTGATACAGGGTGAATATACATCCAGTGACTGTTTACCATGTGACCTTTCAGCCAAAGTATACAGTTATAAAATATTATATTATATTGTTGGTTGGGATAAGAGGACAGGATGCGATAGCCAGTAGCGCTTATTGTAAGATTCTTACTTTCCCCCTTAAAGGAGAATTAAAGTAAAAGAATTAAAAATAACTGTTAAAATGCCTTATACAGAGCCGATTGATTACAGTCACAGCATGAGCTGTGCTGTAATTAGCCGGCTCCCGATGCTTTTTCACTGTGCTGGCTGACTGCCAAGCAGCGCGAAGCCCCTCCAAACTTGTTTCATCTCGGGTGTTTTAGGGCTTAAACATCACGTTCATTGTGGGGGCCAATGAGATTGCTCCCCACAATGAGCATGATGATGTAGAAGTGGGGGAATGAAGAAGAAGGAGCTGCACGCTGGCTTCTGTGTCAGCCAATGCACTTGTGCAGGAAACGTCGGCTGCCGGCTAATTACGGCACAGCTCATGCTGTGACTGTAATCAATCGGCTCTGTATAAGGTAAGTATTTTAAGTTGTTTTTTATTTTATTGCTTTAGGTCTCCTTTAAATACTTTTTGAATTTCTGAACAATACATTCACCCCAGATTTCCATTAAGGCATGATGGAAAGAGCTTAGAATAAATAGTGATATTTGTACGATTATTTCATGGAGGCTGGGGTCTGAATTCAGTTTTACCCAGGAGCAGTTTTGAATTTTTTTCTGTGTCTGTGAATGTGTCCTCTAGGTAAAGGGTTTTATCCACCATTCAGAAACTGGTAGGTTCACCGAGTAATGTGAATAAGTACAGTAAATGCAGTCTGTAATGTGCTGCAGAATATACTATGTGTGAAGGAGTTAGATTATAGATTTAGATCTTGTTAGTTCTGCAATAGTAGTAAAAGAATAATAAATGTTACAAACTATTATTTTATGTGAGAGCAGTATTACTTTGTACAATGTATAAAGTGGTTACAAGGCATAAGGTTGCCCAACTAGTTAAATTTTTGCATAGCAAAAGAACAGCTTTTCTCTACACCTGAGGATTAATAGGCCATACTCTGTTTATGTAGTTACATTTATAAATATATATATATTGTTTCCCTTTAAGGCAATTTCCCAGCAAGATCTTGTTCACATGGCAATCCAGATAGCTTGTGGAATGAGTTATTTGGCACGGAGAGAAGTTATTCACAAAGACCTCGCTGCTAGAAATTGTGTGTAAGTATGACAGCGTGTAGTACTGAAATATTAGAATTGTCAGAACTGTTTCTAGTTCCCCAGGTGTCTGATAAAATGTCAGCTTTATTATCATTTCTACAATTAATGATGACTAAATTTTAGTTTGTGTATCTAGAACCATGTTTGAGGCAGTAGAGTTGTGCACCGTGTTAGCCATAGATTTATGCAAAGATAAGAGAGTA
>WMED01015380.1:0-13672 GCA_019650415.1 Pipa parva | reverse complement strand
CCACACCGGGTGCCACTCCTTTCAGCTAAGAACAGGAAATTGAGGCTACAATTTGCACAAATTGGACAATAGAAGTTTGGAAAAACGTTGCCTGGTCTGATGAGGTTGCTGAATATTAAATTATTCTTCCTGGATACATGAAGATACATACATAATACTACTATTATTATATAAATAGATTTACCAGCAGATATGGGTATCAGATCTACTTGGAAATTTCTTCTAAAGAAAATCAACTGTTAATAGCAGCACAAATGCCAGCAGGATTGATTTTGGAGTAGTCTTTGGAACATCATTTGGAACCAAGTAAATTATGTAATCATCATCCATGTCAAATCTGTAATTTTATCCAGTCATTTTCAAAATTAACTATATAAATAATATCTAGTCATCATATAATGCCATATGCACCAACACTCACAGCTTTTGTCATTTTTTCAATTGGTATTTAATGCACATAATAAAAAAATGTATTTCAAACTAACTCATTTTTATCTTAAATGCTCTTTGATTCCCTCTGAGACCCTTAAGGCTTCATTCACATTTTACACTTATATTTTTTGTAGGGTTGAAATCAACTAATCTGTTTTGTGATTTTATTGTAAGCACAGTATTTACTCTGATTTGTTCACAAAAAAATCTCTTAACTAAAAATTTAAATTGACCACAAGTGAAAAACAAAATATATAAATTCTTGAATCACCCCAAACGATAAAGGACTTAAACACTTATGATGTATAGTTTTGTTAATATCATGTCAATTTATCAGGTTATATATTATTTCCAGCATTCTTACAAAATGGATTTTGCCTAATAGGATTTGAACATCTGAAGTTTGGAGCACAATTGTGTCAAATCTAAAGGGTTTTTTTATTTTCTGCATGAATAATCTCTTGTCATTTTGTATGTGATATTTTCTTAGATCCTGTAATGGGTGACCAAATCTAAATGACCAAAAAGTACCCTTTCATGCTATCTAATCAACAAAAAGATCTTGAAATAAAACAACACCTAGTGAAAACAGAGTATGGAAAGTTGAAAGAATCATAATTAAAGAGTGTGTTTTGTAATTCCTATGCAATCATATAGTTATACAACATGTCATTAAACATTTATACCGCTACAAGGCATTAAATGTAATTTTTTTTTCATATAATATGTGCAAATAAAATGGTACATTACATTAAAATGTGATCACATTTTCCGGTTATAATTTGCTAAGGGAAAAACAAAAGCATTTTCTAAATAGTACATAATACGCTCTTCACCGCAACGTTCCTAAAAGATAGTATGCAATATTTTTGTCTAAATAAATAAATAGGTATATATAAAGAAACAGACAGATATAGTCTGCCAGCTCCTCCCTCATCATATAATGTATTTTCTGTGTTTTCATTCTAACTAATAAAATATAATAATAAAAAAAAACATTTTAAATGCTTGATAGTTTTTTATATACAATTTTTTTTTCTATCGTAATCCATTGTCGTGATTTATGCTCTTAACATTCAACTGATTTAAAAATTGTTTTACACTTTGAGAGTTTCATAGATCGGGAAAGCAATTTACAATTTATGAAGAATGAAAGGATCACAAAAAGACACCCTCAGCTCCTTGTGCTAGAATTATATAGAAACAGTAACAAAAATTTCAATTGTAGGGAAAAAAGGCATCATCAGCAAATAACAATAATATACCATATAGTCTTCTTGTTCTATATTATTCTCCTTGCATCAATCAGTGAAAAAAAAAAAAGAAGAAATAGAGTGGAGTTATAAAGAATTTAATGGTTATTTTAGACTTTCATTATGTCAGTGTTTGTTGATTGGAAACTTGGGGGTCAATAGAGTAAACATTCAGCTTGCTAGGTACAAACTGTGCAGGAATCTCATAGAAAGCAATATTGTTGAAAATGGATACCAATTGAAAACAGAGAGCAGTGTCAACTATTTCCCAGTGGGAACAGCCAACAATAAAACCAGTCAAGCATTACACAGTGCAGCCTGCCAAATGTCATTAGAGTGTAGAAACATTTAAAGAAACATTCTAATAAAGTAGCATTTAGTACATTTCTTCAGCATGCCAGACCTCTAACATTATATATATATATATATATATATATATATATATATATATATATTTTAACAACTGAAGGATTCTCACAACAAAAGTGCATAAAAAAATCAATCTAAATAAAAAAAAAATCTAAAAGTAAACAGAGTTGCATTTAAAATATAAATCTTAAAATACATGCAATTGGTTTATTAAATAAGAAATACACATATGCCAATATTTAAATTGGCTTGGTTTCATTTATTCTTTGTCTCTTCTGCAGTCTGTTCATGTAAATCAAACCGCTCCAAATTAAAAAAAAAAAAATCACATATTAATTTAGGTTCCTAGCCATGATAAAGAGGAAATTCTTCTTATTTCTTTAAATTTTAAGTGAGATGCGTTGACGATTGCCCTAAACCTGATTTCGGAATCTAAGGCTTTCATGTTTGCAGAGATTTCAGGAGATTTTTTTTTTTTAATTAATATAACAAAAGAAAATGTGTCTGTAGCAGACAAAAGACATTTAATAAATGCAAGGCTTTAGTTTAAAAGAGCCATACAAGAGCGCCATCTAGCGAGGCTATCTTTAACTACGCCAACACTGCAAAGAGAAGAAAAAAAAGAATGCTTTTAAGTGGAATGTAATTTAAATACTGAATGCCAAATTTCCTCCTTGTTTCATTTTAAAACAAAATGGATTAATAAACAACCCAAGAATAGAAATTTCATCTACCAAACACTAGATTATTGTTCAGTGCTGCTGTATTTCTCACCTAGCATGTTTTATCACGCGTAGACCTTTTCTTAAAAATGACATTAAAGCCCTTATCATTTGATTATATCGAATTGATTTAATCATATTCCCCCAAATCACAATTCCTAGAGCATCTTGTTAACCTGGAACAGGAATACTCATATAAGGGATTGTTATTTGTTGTGTACTTGTACGTCAGGCGTTAAATCGATTTGAATTTGTACATTAGCAACAATAAGAAAAAAGATGAAGATATGAAGAGCATATAAATGAAGGGGACAAAGTTTTGTAGTTTAAATAGTCTTTCTTGCCTAAATCAGACTTACCTCTATATGTAGAGTTGTGGTTATTTATTTACTGAAAAAAGGGAGCCACAGAATAATAATTAAATCTCACTGGGTAAAACACCCCCTTGCTATTAAACTGTCAGCTCCGAAAGTTGATTAATTTTATTTTATTTCTAAAGCTATTCTCTCTTTCCTTCCCATTAACACCTTGGGAACCAGACAGACTTATCGCAACACAAATTTTTTACAGTGTAATAATGATGTATATATATATTTACAGAGGAACAAGGATGGACATTTTCTTTTGTCGGTGATAAGAATATTATATAAAGACAAGCATTTTTTTTTTTACCAGTTATTGAATAGTTAAAGAAAAGCAAGAACAAAAATGAATTTTCAGTATATCTATCTTTGCTATCTCTTAGTAACTGACATTTTTCCTTGGACATTTAACCTCAATTATCGTACCACGAGTGTGTTTCAATAAGTACCTGTGTGTAGACACGAGTGTGCACAGAACATGTGTGTTTGTTGAAAAAAAAAAAAAAAATTGAACAGGTTTTTTTAAACTTAGAAATGTAATTAATTAATCAATTCAATTAAATATCTATATCTCAATCGCAATTATATAAAAAGAAAGAACTATTTAATTTAAAAAATGTGAAAGTTGCATGGTTTTAATCCGAAATTCCATTCCCGAGTCTTGAAATGCAAATTTATACTTTGAGTAACATTAAGTAGGTTCGTCATCTAAAACTCTCGCGTCTGAATTCACTGAAATGTCAGATACTGAAATTACACAGTAGGTTTTGTGATTTTATTGCCATTTCAATAAAATATTGTGTACCTACACAATAATAACAGATCGTTGCCTTATTAATTTTATCCTACTAGATAATCATTCTTACTGATTAATTGTCTCTGATCTATATGTTTTTCAAACATTCCCATTGCAATATAAGCACTAACAATTCCATAGTGTACTGAACACAACGCACTGGCAATCACAGCGGGTCATTTGGATGTACAAGGCAGCTGAAGAGTCTGCCATATAATTTCTACAAAATATATCTTGAACTGCTTCATGTGCATTGTGAAAAAAAGATAGTATACAAGCAGCAATCAAAGTGTGATGACCGTCAATACATCATGGCTCTATTTCTTGCTGATGTGCTTCCTACAGTGCATTAGACGGAACAGACTGTGCCAGACAATATCTTCTCTGGCATGAAACATCGGACCGATACAGCAAAGTTAAATAGCAATCTCAGAGAGAAAAACAGTAAATGGAGGCGCTGAAGAAGGAGTTGGTAGATAAGTGGAGAGATTTAGACAGCATGGGGTAGGTAAGGAAAAGGACAGATGCACAGGGAAAAAAAACAGATCATTCGCTGTGAGAATAATATACAGACAAATACAAATACTCATTTGCCAAAAAGATAATATACCTAAGCAAGAAAACTGTTATTAACAATAAGGAAATCAATACGTTAAAACACACGCCACCTAACCTCTCCAGCACAGAAATAGTTATTGACAGAACAAAGGACTCAATATGCTAGATAAATAATATTATTTTACACGAGGCAGCAAGAGAAAAAAAAAAACAACGATCAAATGCTTGCAGCGAGAGGGGGGAAAAAATGGAAGGCGTTCCTTGTTTTTCAATTCTTTTTTTTTTTCACAATAATATGTAAATGATTGTCAAATATAAAAGATGTCTTTTTGTATCATACAGAAAAAAGAAAACACAAGTTTCCCCCTGGAATGTACCAACTTTAAACCCGTCGTGCAGTCCTAAACTTTATAATGAAAATAATCAACAAAATAAAAATGTAAAAAATAAAATCCCGATGGCATCATTATACAGTACTGGAGAGATCGGCGGTTCTAAATGCTCTCTCACATCTTTTAAAGACATGAGTATCCTTTTCTTTAGGGCAGGCTAGGCATGACTAGTTCAGTTCTGTTGCCTAAAGATGGCACAGGAATTTTAGGGGATTGGGCATACAGAATCTCTATATGCCCACAATAACAACATTTTTATTTACTTAAATTATATAAAAATATAAACTAACACAACATTATGGTTCCCACTGATGATTTTTTTTAAAGAAAACACGATACAATAACTGTTTGGGGTTCCAGAGATGAGTTACTCAGGGAAAAGGCAATTTATATCCTTAGAAACATGTTTAAATGTATTCTGTATGTACAGTTGAATAATCACCAGATGTAAAAAAAAGAAAAGAACTTGTTTTCTGACTCTGGATAAACAAGGCATCTTGTTTTATGACTAAAATGTGAAACACGTACATGAAATGGAGGTTCTGGAGCGCAAATACATTTTTTTTTCCGATATTGGATGACTGGTATGTAAGGAAAGGAGGAACCTTATTTTATATTTTATGGTTGATTATGGTAGTGTTGGAAAACCATTGTTGTATATGTAATCCATCATAGGACTGGGTTGGAGTGAATTAGAATTTTTATCTCTAGTCCTTTATGAAATATATCCCGTTGGCAAAATAAGTCTGTCTACAAGTCATTAATGGAGTATATTTACTAAGACCATTTCCACCTTTTTTAATAATTTTGTATGGTCGCTTTTTGGCATGATTTTCAATTTGCTGAACATTTTGATAAATGTCATTAATAAAATTGATAAAATTTTACTGAATATCTTTATAAATAGGCAAAACCTGTGATGTTGATAAAATACCACCATTTGAATAGAGTTAAATAGTCATGTCAGCATCAATTAGAGGACAGTCTGGACCAGCATTGGACTGGCCTTCTTGGACACCAGAAAAATTTCCGGTGGTTCCCCGTTCTGGGTGTGCCCCTGGGCTCTACCCAGCAGGACAGGCCAATAGTGCTCAGCTTTCCTCTATCACCAGGTGTACCACAAAATGTTATATGTAATGTGATGTGCCCAGTGTGGGGGGCGGGGATTCCCAGTGGGCCCATTAACCTCAGTCCAACCCTGGTCCGGACAAATGTATAAAGTGGTACTGGCGCATATGCAATCCGCACCACCCATTCATGCTCTTGTTTTATTGATTTTATTTTAATTTAGAGTATCCTATGTGAAAAATATTCATTTACACACATTTTATAGTGGCAACATACTGGGAATTAATATTAGAAAACATTTAAAACAAGGTTTTAAATCAGTTTTAATTATGATTTAGTTACTTAATTATACAAAGCAGTGGACGTTTTAAAACTTTTTCTTTCTGACTGGGAAACAGATGGTCAGTTAAAACATTTATTCTAAGAAGCTATATGACTATAATTAGATTGTAAGCTCCATGGGGCAGGGACTTCCATCCTCTTGTTTCAGTCACTGCCTGGCACTTAGAGTGATTTATCTTCATAATTACTGTATATACTTGTAATTTATTTCATTTGTTCTATATTAAGCACTATTCCCATATCTGTACTATATTTGAATTGCTGGACTGTACAGCACTGCGTAACTTAGTGCTGCTTTGTAAATAAAGTTATACTTTCATCCATATACTGTATATATACAATATTAGATAGAACATAACACAATGTGTAATTATATGGCTAAACACAACAGCATTATCATAAATCTTATAATAGAATTTGTGACACTCACAAAGGAAAACATTAAAATGTTAAGCATTACTTTGAATTTACTACGTGTAAGTATATTTTCATCCTAGAAGAACTGTGGTAATGGTACGTACATTTCAAATATGTTCTATTTCATTTGTAGAAATGTGTTTGTGTAATTGGATTTGATGCTATGCTCAAGTACTGTAGTGGATAGTAAAGTGATAGCAAGCAGAGATGAATGAATGGTATATGATATTTGATGTTTTTTTCTGAATTTATTTTACAAACGATAACAAAAGCCGTACTAAAAATGTAATCCAATACACCCCAGCAATAACCATACAATGGGCAGTTATTCAAAACAGCGATCAGAGAATATAAAAGATGAACATGCCTTAATTTTAAATAACCCATGTCATTTAGCCAAATTATTCCTGCCCTGCTTCTGCCGAAGACGTAAACTATTGTTTCCTTTTAAACCTGCAAAATGCATTTAAATATAGATTAACAGCACTGCAGCATGCCCAATTTTATTCAGGCATTCACAATCGTGTGTGTGTATATTTGATAAAGGGCTACATAGCGTAAAACGTAATGTGTTAATAAAGTATCTAACGCTACAATTTTTCCACTGCTTTGCTCCTTTGTAACATGCTTGTGGACTGTAACTGATTAATAATTTCTTAAGTAAGCTAAAAAAAAAACAAGGATATCTTTACATCAAGTACAGTTCAGCAATGTATTTCTCATTCATAATTTACCATGTACCATAAGGGTCACCCACCATATGTTGTTGTGAATATGAAATGTGTTAATGGCAATGAGTGGATAATTACTTAATCCATTTTGACTGTCATGTTGCTATGATGACCTACCCACTCTTCAATGCAATTCATTTTAGAATTATTTAGTTATCATGCTGCTACATCATTGTTAATTACGCAATCCTTAAAAGAATATTGATCAAATCAGCAATAAAACATGAATACTTATCATCATGCCAATTTTTTTTTTTTTTTAATATTAATTCCTATTTTTTTCTGAAAGGAGTAATAAGGATAAATAAATACAGATATTGTTAAATAGATACAATTTTTTTTTATTAATGTAAGAACGTTAGATACAATTAACAGTGAAAAAAAAATATTAAAAATTAAAGATTGTTAGTAATAAGATATTGTTGTTTTTTTTAAAGCAGGAACTAAAATGATCTTAATTAAAATGGTTAACTTTTGTAAGGTGTTGATCTCAGGATTCAAAACAGGATTGCCAGGCTCAGAGGCAGTGAAAATCCTACTAGGCTATCAAGCTACTCTGGATTGAGTTCAGTCCTGATTAAGACCAATACACACTGAACACAGCTGAACTCACCTGTCTCCCACAGGTGTTTTAAATAATTAGAATTCAGTTTCAGCCTATCAATGAATTTGATTGCCAGCCAATTGCAGCAAGAGCATGCGTATATTAAGCTGCCAAATGATGTGTGCCCTTGCCTGAGCAATGAGATTACTCTGCTCAAGGCCTGACCTGTATCACTTTTGTTTAAGAGCTGTAGTTGCTGTTTGTCAGAAATCCTGTTTCTATTCTGCAGAATATCCAACATCAAACCTGGTTTCCAGTCTTCAGTTGTTATCCTGATCCTGTTTTCTACTGTGGTTTTACTTACCTGCCTGTTTCCAAGTGGCGTTTACATTGTTACAACCCCTTGTTTTTGCAGATTTCCTGAATCCCGAAACGACTACATTCCTGGTTCCGCATGCTTCAATTCTTCTTCTCTGTCTCAAGCCCCTGTTTCCAGTTCAGCTACTCCATTGTTCCTGAGATATAGCGACCGTCCGCTACCACCAGTGGGATGCATGACCTGGGGGTTCCCTCGCAGCAATGTCCCTCTCACTGTCTACATTGTTACAACTTTATTTTGCAGTAGCTTTTTCCTTAGCTTTCTCAGTAGCATAACAAAATCCCCCTATCTTTTCCTCTTGATTGTCTTATTGTACAGACAAAAATAGAGAATGAAGAATTCAATTTGTGATCTGTATTCTCTCCTGTTTCTAACCAGACTTGTTAAACGTCTCTAATAGCAAACCTCTAGGAAGACACACCACAGTCATTCCAAACTTTTTTTCCAAGCTTGGCCCATATTTAGCATGTTAATAGTCAAATTGGTGCCAGATCAGTTTATGCAGGTAGCCAGGCCATCTTTAGACCCAATAAATTGTTTAGAGAGCAAGTGATGAATGAAAAGCAAATACTTTGTGATGCAGATTATATCTTACACCTAGACCCTCACACCCCATAGTAACTCTGTGGATCTTTGAGCAACTAGCTATCAGCCTACTATTGATATGGGTACTATGATTTGCATTCATTTGTAAGATAACATAAAACACAAAAACAGGTATTATTGCTTGGAAATAACATAATACAGAAATCCCACTTAAACCTGGTCCTGCTCCCTCCTTTTCCATCTCATTTGATGATGTGATCATTAACCTTGTTACTTCTGTATGTTGTCTTGGGGTGACTTTTGACTCTGCTCTTTTCTTCTCTAAGCACATTGATATCACTGCTACAAACTACTGATTTTTTCCTTCGTAACATTGTCCAAATCCATCCATTTCTCTCTCAGGCCACAGCTAACACCCTCATGCATGCCCTCATCTTATCTCACTTGGACTATTGCTATGCCCTTCTAACTGGCATCCTAGTTTCCCATCTTTCCCCACTCCAGTCTATTCTAAACTCTGCTGCTAGAATAATCTCCCTTTCTCCCAACTCCTGTCTGCCCTTTGACTCCCAATAAAAAAATGTATTATTTACAGTGTCCTACTTTTCACATTCAAATCACTTGTTGCCCCTCCCTACATATCTTCCCTTGTTTGCTTGTATGCACCTAGCCATCAACTCTACTCTTCACAAGGCAACCTCCTTCGGGAACCCTTCACCAAAACTGCCCATTCTCGTCTTAAACCCTTCTCTCTTGCTGCCCCTTATCTTTGGAATTCTATAGCGCTTTACCTCCGCCAAGAGCAATACATCAATATCTTCAAAACTAAATTGAAATCTTGCTTCTTGGAGCACTAGCACTGGTTTTCATGTCCATATTCTGTCTCTAAGCAACTATTTATTCTATTTTGTACTTATTTTCTTATTTAATTGGCACCTATAGGCTAATGAACTAACATTTTATGTTAAAGTACTTGTTACCCTCCTATTTGTTTATGTAAGTCTTCCTCCTATTTAGACTGTAAGCTCTAAGGAGCAGGGACCTCCATCCTCTTGTTTCAATCATAGCCTGGTACTTAGAGTGATGTATATTCTTGATTATATGCCTGTAATTTACTTCACTTGTTCTTTGTTAAGCACTTTTCCCTTGTCTGTATTTTAACTGTATTGTTGAATTGTACAGCGCTACGTATCCTAGTGGTGCTTTATAAATAAAAATATACATACAAACGGGAATTAAAATATACTTTGGATATATCCTAAAGTACCTGTACAATTTTTCTTTATTTTCAGTTTCAGATACCCATAACTATATAAAAACACTTTCAAATTGATCATTTTTTCAGCTATAAAACTTGATAGAAATTGCTTGCGAATGCAGGGTGTTTGCGATAGATGTGTCAATGAAGTTTACTCCATCTCCTCATTTATAGGACTGCAAAGAAGATAAACGTGTGTCATCCTTGAAAAATAAGACAACAGTAGGTCATATCTGCAGATATTATTCTCATAATACTAAAATTTAATAACACACTTCTGCTAAAGTGAGCAATGAAACCGCATATTAATATGACACTGGGCGCTGCTCATTTCTGTACTAAATAAAAATTAAACCCAGCTTTTCTCTTGTGATCATTTTTTTTCAAGCAGGAGGGAAGACCAATCCACCCTAATCAACGTTGCATTAGCTCAGCTAAGTCTCCAGTGTTGTATTCCATCAGTGCAAATGTCAGTCACCAGACCTTGACTTGCCCACAGCCCTCTGTCCTCATTTCTCTGTGGCGGAATACCATGTTTTTCTTTCATGGCAATTTGCTTTCGCCTGCATTGACTTCTTGCCTGGCCTTGACAGCTCTGATCTCTTTATGGCATTCACCATATGGTCCATCTTTGCTCCTCCCATTTTTTTTCTTAATAATTCCATTTCAGTGATTCTATCTGATACTTTTGCATTGCTCCTATCGCTTAAGGCATATATTCATCCAGCTCTGAACTGTAAAAAAAAAAGTTAGGCATCTATTCTTGTGGATTCAGTGAATGTTAGCATCATACTTCATGTAACCTTAATGATCATGTGCATGTATTTTTTCAACAGTATTCTTTGTAAGAAGGTGAGGCTGTTTTGCATTCACTAAACCCATTCTGATACAATCTAAATATGTCAAATAAATTTACACTCTTATTAGTTGTGGACAGTCTAAGGGGGAAATTTATAAAGATCATTTTGAATTATTTATATTATTATATATATATAATTAATTTATATTATTTTTTTATATATATATACATATTTTTTTATTATTATTATTATTTTTAAGGACCAATAAATAACTGCTGGTATCAAAAAAGGTCAATATTGACCTAATATTAAAGGAGAAATAAGTAAAAAAATAAATACCAACTGTTAAAATATTTACCTTATACAGAGCCGATTGATTACAGTCACAGTATGAGCTGTGCTGTAATTAACCGGCTCCTGATGCTTCTTCACAGCGCTGGCTGACTGTCAGCCAGCGTGAAGCTCCTCCTACCACATTACACCTCACGTGTTGTAGGGCTTATACACCATCACATTCATTGTGGAGGCCAATGAGAACGCTCCCCACAATGAGTGTGATGATGTAGAAGCCGGGGAAGGAGAAGAAGGAGCTGCGTGCTGGCTTCTCAGTCAACGTGCTGAGCATGAAGCGTTGGGGGAAGCGTCAGCTGCCGTCTAACTACAGCACAACTCATGCTATGACTATAATCAATCAGCTCAGTATAAGGTAAGTATTTTAACAGTTGTTTTTTATTTTATTGCTTTAGGCCTCCTTTAACTACTGATCCATAGAAACTGGCACAATTTGCAGCAGTTCCTCTTTCACTGCAGATTGATATCGATATTAATGCAAAAACTAATCCAGGTGACCAGACCTACTCCACAGGAAATTATGTGTTTTTGCCAGCCTAAAGCAGGAGAACACTTTTTGGCAAAAAAAAACAGAAGTATTGATATATTGTCGATTTTTTTTTATAAGCATATATAAAGCATTTAAAATTCTGTGCTCGGAAATTTAATAAACTCGAAAAGAACTGATTTAGTCTTTTCGAGTTTATTCCCAGAAGATTAAAATGTTAAACTTTTTTTTTAATGAATTTTACTAATAAATGAATATATGGTCCCTTACTGAGGTCCCTGTACATTTTTATGTAATTAATGCAGTAATATGCATGAAATGAAACAATTTATTTTTATTTTGGATCTTGAACAAAAGACCACATATGCTTTCGTGGTCACAATTTTGATATTTATTTTGATGTTGTATATTCTAGAAAAATAAGATGGCTTGGTCAAAAAAAAATATGAATAGGAGGCAGGTAGAGGAAAGATTTATTAATCAATGGAATTGGCTTCAAGCAGAGGTGGTTCACAGTCTTAAAAAATATTTACTAACATAGGAACAAGAAGTATCTTCATGTTATGATCTATAGAAACCAATCATCAATTAGCTTTGAGGTTGCTACTCTTATGCTCTTTTGCACCTACAGTATGTCATTAAAGGAGAACTAAAAGTATAAAATAAAAAAAGATATTAAAAAACTTACCTTATATAGAAATTAATCACTACAGTCACAGCATGAACTGGTGCTGTAATTAGCCAGCACCCAATGCTTCTTAACAGCGCAGGCTGACAGAGATGCCAGCACAAAGTTCCCCCCACTTGGTTGAATCAGCATCCCAAATGGTTGAAACGTCAATACGTTCATTGTGGGGCCAATGAGAACGCTCCCTGCAATGAGCATGATGATGTGCAAGGCTGGTAAACCAAGTGGGAGGAGTTTCACACTGGCTTCATTGTCAGCCTGCACTGTAAAGAAGCATTGGGTGCCGGATAATTACAGAACAACTCATGCTGTGACTGTAGCAATTCACCTCTATATAAGGTAAGTTTTTTAATAAGTCTTTTATTTTATACCTTTAGGTCCCCTTTAAAGTAGCTCCTAGACAAGCAGACAGGGTCAAACAGAAAAATAATGAGTTGTGAAAATACAGTTAAGACTGCCCAAGTTGTAGGGGAAACAGTCTCCAAGCAGCTAGATTTACTCATTCTCTTTCCTTTCAAGTTAATTTTCTGCTAAAAGTGGAATACAATCTCTTACAGTAGAATCATGTGTTAAAATCACTAATTGAAAAAGTTTATTGTAACCTTTTCACTTTGAACATCTTTGAATCAGCAATCTTGTTTTTTATACACAAATGCTTTTACTTACAAAGGAACATGCTAATTAACAAATATCTCTCAACATCTGCATGAAGCGTAATAATCTGTGAACTTGTTCAATAAAACTTTTACAAGGAAGATTACTCTGAATACTGAATATTGTACAAAAACTAAGTATAGACCAGATGGACAAACATACCTCAGTCTGCAAAAGTAAAGCGGATTGCATTTATTAACAAGCAACCTCTGTAAAATGTTCAGATACTTTTTTCTATGAAATTATTTATTTTGATAGAGTAGGCACATTTAAAGTTATGCCATAATATAATCAAAGTTTGTCTCATTTGTAGCAACCAATAAGATGTTTGATTCCATATCCTAACTTGCAATGCATTAGTCAGGGCTACCTCCTTATTGGCTTGCATGTTTACTGAATCAGAAGTGGTTTGAGACTGTTCATTTACCATTGTCTGGCTTTTTTATATAAAAGAGTCATTAAAGGTACACTACAAGTGCTGGTCAACGAATTAGAATAATTTGAAATAGTGCAATCATGAAAT
>WMED01015379.1:0-13672 GCA_019650415.1 Pipa parva | reverse complement strand
GAACAAGGCATCGTATAAAGCGTCGTAACCCCGAAACGACGTAACTCGAGGCCGTCGCAACCCGAGGACTACCTGTACCTGTACTTTACTTAGGTCTATTTTCCTTTATGTATATTTTTCTATTTCTTATTGACAATTGCTCAGCATAGTATAAACGGATTGGGGGTTATTGACTAAAGCCCTTAGTTAGCGTCCGTGTCGCGAATATGTAACCAGCTTCAATGTTTCTTACGGGAGATCTTGCGAAGACTTACTTAGCAGCATCCTGCTACTATTCAACTAACTACGCATCTACCAGCATCTGTCGCCGTTCTCTTGTTTGCCACTTAGTCAATAAGGAGAAGCAAATTTGCAGCTTTCCCCAGCGTAGTGTCACAAACTGACACAAGGTGAATTTGACAGGCGCATTCACACTTTAGCCAATCAGCTCCATTTTGTTAGATGCTGCATATGACCCTCTCGATGCTGCTTCCATTTTTGCAGTTTGTACCTAAGTACAGCTCACAACATACTAGCATTGTCTATAGCAGCGGTTCTCAACCTGTGGGTCGCGACCCCAGCGGGGGTCAAGAGCTGCTGCGGCACCCGGAAGCACCCGCAGAACCCTTCTTATAAGGGTTCCTGCGTGGTGACGTCAGCCGAAAACATCACCACGTGACGCGCGTACGTGATGACGTTCCGGACAACCATCACCACACGACACACGTACGTGATTATGTTCTGGCCGAACGTCATCACGCTATGCGCAGTGACGTCATGGCAGGGGGTCGCGGCCACTAAAAGGTTGAGAAATGCTGGTCTATAGAGTACCGAGTATTGAATGATGTCAGGTTTTTGACAACTTTTTTTTTTTTCTTTACACTTGCTTTGATTTTTCTAGAGACCAAAATTCAAGAGGACAAAGAGAATCTGAGCTACTTAATATTTTGCAATTTACAAAGTTCCTGTATCTGTATTTAAGTTGCTACTAAAATCGTACTGTTGACATTTCTATTAACCATGTATCCCTTGACGTATTTAAAATGTTTAGCAGTGCATTCATTCTAACCAGTGTAGCAATAACGTAACAGACATCTAAGTCCTCTCAATCCACTTATCCCTAAGATACGCAAGTTTCCTTTAAACTTAAGGGCTTTCTTATGTAGCCCTTCAAGTATCATGCTTCTTGGCTTGTTTTGGTCTTCATTATCTGTCTGAACCCTGGCTTACTTATTTAGTCAACAGATTGCTACTTTAGCGTCAGAGCACTTCATGGAAAGTTAGGAGTGGTCTAGCATGTTTGTCTGTTGTAGTAGTACTATATATAATCTTGTGTTCTGCTGCAAAGTGTGATGGGAATTTAGCAATGCAGATTATTGAAGAGAAGAATACGCACATGCGTTTTGCAGATTCTGGTATATAACCCTTTCTTTATTGGACCACAAGTGTGAGGAACAGGTGCAACATTTCATGGGTATAACCATCCTTCGTAAGGCTAATAGTGTTAAGTGTGCAAGTGCATGAAATAATCTAGATTCACACCAATTAAGGCAGCATACATGTGACTTGCAATACTAGGTTTAGAGATTAAAGGTCAAGTAAAGTTCACATTAACAGACAATATTACATTGTAAATTTTTGCAATTGCAAAGAGTCCATTTCTGATAGAAGTCCATAGAATAGGGTCCATAGGAAAAAGTTCCATAGAGTGGTAAAATACCAGCGAATTAGTGAAAACACTCCGTCGACGTTCACATCACTTCTTGTGTGTCACATTTTGGGCGTGGCGTATATACGCTGGCCAAAATGCGACACACAGCGTTCTGGACCCAGCGTATGCGCATCATACACTCGAGTGTCCAGAACTAGGTAAGTATCGTCGGCTTTCATTGAGCCGTATATATATTTTTTTACACGAGCATATGATGCGCTGCGCATCATACGCTCACGTGAACCCAGCCTCAGGCACACTTCTTGAATATGTATTATCTAAAAGAAGCACCACTGACAACAATGAGATTGGGTGAAGTCTGTTTTAAAACATGAATGGTATCAGTAAAGATAAAAACAGACAGAAAGCAATATAATTCATGAATGCAGCTTCAATGATAACATTTTACAATCTCTGACTTCATTAACTTGAGAACTGCTAAACTAACAAACTACAAAATATTACCCCCCCCCCCCCCCCCCCCCCCCCCCCCCAAATAATTGAATTAATCCCATTGGTGTTCTCAAAAGACAGGAATGACAAGGGAAGGTATTTAAATGCTGTAAGCTCTGCTCTCACACTGTTATCCATATAAATATATAAAGTCTGATGAAGTTACTCTTTCTGGGACAGCCCAAATTGGCCTCTGGCTAGCCTGCAAGCATGGGCTACATCCAGACTCTCATCCTTAGGTATGCTCCTGCATACAAACTAAAAAGCCCATTGGCATACAATTATTTAAGTGAACTTTTCAAAAACTCAGGGTGCCTGGAGTCTATTTTAGTAGAATATTTATAACCTTCCATAAACGGAATGTAGGAGTGATGATGTCATTCCCCACGGACAAAGCTTGTATGGCAGGGAATCAGAGCTCTCAGAAGGCTATACCATAGAGGCAGTAGACCTTTTCTAGCATTCTTTCTGTTGGTTTAAAGTCAATTTTCTGGTGGCAGTATTTAACCAGTTGGTCAGCTGCTGATATTGTCTATTGTCTGGATCCTAATTCAGCCTATTCAGCGACGTATGTCACAGAACATTTCTTTCTAATATATTGCACTTTCCTACACTTCACCTGTTCCATAGGAGAAAGTGCCCCAGGCTTCCCCCAGCTAATGAAAACATCTAATTTCCTGCAAAACTCCAGTAACGGTGGTCAGGAGACTTTGCACTAGTGCCTACTCCAGTGTATGTTAACCTCTACTTCCATACCAAAGTTCCTAAAGTTTGACTTCTCCCGTCATAAAGACCTCTGTGCATTTGTGGTTTAAAGTGATTTGCTCATTTATTGTCTGTTCACCTTAAACATATCTTTAAGGGGCTACCATATTACCAGGTAGATGCCTTCTACAGCGAAACACATTGTCAATACCGGTAATCACCATTTAACTGCCCCATTGTAGCCCTTAATTAATTTGTTTATGTTTTGCAATTTTTTCAGTTCATTAATATATTTGATATATGTCAAAATTATTCTTTTACTCATTGAGTTTATACCATTTTTTTCCATGTGAAAATATTTTTGTGTTTTCAGATATTAACATAGCATACCCTAAATATAAACTCTATTTCCTGTGAAGGTGATGTTAGAAGTAAATGGAAACTAGACTAATGGCTTATTAACCAATATGATTAGATTTTCAGGATGTAATACAATTCACATTTTGGGGGATATTTATACATTTTAGATTTTGGCCTATAAAACTGGTGAAATATTGGCAATATTGCTATGTTTGGCAGTTTAATAAGCATTATTTCATCATATTTTTTCAAAGAAAAGTATTAGTCTGCTTTAGGCTGGCGAAAACCTATTATTCCTCATGGAGTAAGTCTAATAATTTTGCCACAGTTAGAATATCTTTCATATCAAAAAAGAACATTGGTCTCGATCTGCAATGGAAGGTTAAAGGAGACCTAAAGCAATAAAATAAAAAGTGTTAAAATATTTACCTTATACAGAGCCAATTGATTACAGTCACAGCATAAGCTGTGCTTTAATTAGCCGGCAGCGGAAGCTTCCCCTGATGCTTCCTGCACAGTGCACAGGCTGACACAGTAGCCAGTGCGCAGCTCCTTCTTCTTCATTCCCTGGCTTCTACATCATCATGCTAATTGCGGGGAGCGTTCTCATTGGCCCTGCAATGATCGTGATGATGTTTAAGCCATTTTTCACCCGAGGTGTAACAAGGTGGGAGGAGCTTCGCTCTGGTTGGAAGTCAGCCAGCGCTGTGAAGGAATAATCGGGTGCCGGCTAATCAGCTCTGCTGTGACTTTTATCAATTGGCTCTATATAAGGTAAGTATTTTAACAGTTCTTTTTTATTTTTTGACTAGTTCTCCTTTGACTGCATTGAACACACTGCCAAGTGTGCCACTTTTGATGGATCAATATTTATTCATCTCAATATTTTTTGTTATCGACAATTAGTTATCAATGCTATTTAAATGAGTGGTATTCAAAAGTTCAGAAAATTTTTAAAAATAGTGTCAAAAAGTAGCCATAAATGGTGAAGTGAATTGAAAAGGTCTTTAAGTTGTCCCCTTGGTGTAATGCTAACAATTCTCAGCCAAATAAAATACATCATTTTTTTGTGACCTTGCATAAAGGCAACTCTTATATCATCATAATATCCATAATCCATACTTCATTTACAAGCATTTTAGGGTGCTGCATTCTGAATATGGTTGTCTGCACCCAAAAGAATCTCAGTATGACGCCAGTTCTATCTGTTTTGCATCCTACTCAAGGATAGTGGTAAGAATAGAAACATGCTTTAATAGGCTTAGTTCCTAAGCATTTCTATTCAGTAGTATGATGAAGGAAAAGGAGTAGTAGGGATTTACTCACATTAACCCCTCTTACAAAATGTACCACTCTGCCAATTATGAAATCTTTAGTCAGTAGAATGCCAGCAGAGGAATCCTGTGTCACAGATGTGTCATGTCCTCTTCAGGTCAGTTAAAAACTACAAATTCATTTGAGAAACAACGAGTACATACAACTGCAAACGCGGTATGGGAATCATTTCATGTTTTGTGTATTGAAAAAGTGTAATTCAATTTATTCAATGTTGAAGGACTGAATTTATTTGTCTAAGTGTAAATGGCTGTAGTTATCAGTCAAAAACCAAAACTGTTTCTCTCAGGAGAAAAATAATGCTATGCATTCTACACTTTCATTCATGTTTATAGCTGAATTGCCTGGAATATTTATCTCAATGGGGTTTGCTAATAATATGGCGTATATGGCAGAGAAACGGTTTGTGTATGCAATGGCATTGCAATATTTGTGGATTTATTATGTGCAAAGGAAAATGGAGGGGGGGTGGGGGAAACAGTTTATTAGAGATTTTAAAGCAAAATGGTGGGAGCCTGTTGTAGAACATATACACTATACTTTCTGTTTAATAACTAGCATGTTATCATGGAAAAAAACTCCAAAACTGTAAGTCTCTGGAGAACAGAGCTGACTTTCCATTTGTGGATCTCTGGGGATGCTAACAGCCTGGTAGCATTAATAGTTCATTTACGAAGAAGAGTCACTCATTTTACCAGGCCTTCCATTACCTTTGGGAAAGAGACTAATTTAAATGTGAGTAAAAATAATCTAGTTTGTTTTTTTTTCATTTGCTTTGGTTGGATGTTAATCCTGTGATTAGATAGAGCGGGGGGCCTTCTCGGGATTAATACATGAGATAGGTTTAGAAATCCAGTTGAAAATGCTGCTGACTGTCTTTATTTTAATTTTTAGTCTGTGTGTTTATTTCAAATGAGTAATAGATGTGCTTAACAGCAGCTGTGTCCTTCAAGAAGAATAAAGCCACAGCTTTCTGTAACAAAATCAGAGGGACACTGACATATAGGTCTTGCTCTTTGTAAGCAAATTGTGTTTTCATTTTCGAAATCCTGATTTATCGTTGAACCATTAGCGCCTTGTGGATATAGCTGTGACCAGTTCAGCTGGCATGAGAGAAGCCGGATATTACTGAGTAATCACTAATAGATCAAGAATGCACCAACAAAGGACCATATTCCTATTGTCTTTTAGAAGATGTGTGAATTTTTGAGGTCATTAAAGAAACCTCTTCTGACATTTTTAAAAAATGCATTTTAGAATTATTTTTTGATTATTACTGTTCCATCGCGGAGGAGGCAACAATGGAACTACAGAAACTGCATGTATAGTAGCTTGGAAAACTGTAGTACTTGCTTTCACGCTGTAGAATATCTTGTTTTTCTTACTCTTAGAAGCTCTAAAGGATTCCCCCAGAGATACATGTATCTGGACAGTCAATTATTAATGCTTAGTATACGGAGTTGCATCCTCCTTAGAGTGATTATTGATTTGACAACACATTTAACATGGAGACTTTAAAGCCTCCCTTGCAGCAACAGAAATCAGGTATCTTTTGGCTGGCTGAGGAGTTTCTGTGGATTGGAGGCAGTATTGTGGCTTCACCGGACATGAAAATTGGTCAGATTGGTAAGATTTATTACTTATATTTTAGCAATAGCGTCTCCTGAAAAAGGTGGAATCGCATGATAAAATTTGATGATTATTTTTAATAACTTATAAATAAAATTAATTTGCTGAATTAGACAATGTTCAGACATTGGGCTGGCAGGATAAAAAAAAGTAACAAGTTCATTTGGGTTTAAATAGTGTCCATGTATCAGGATAAGAGTACATGAACATAAATACAGCCTCCGTGTATCAGAATAAGAGTACACAAACATAAATACAGTCTCCGTGTATCAGGATAAGAGTACACAAACATAAATACAGTCTCCGTGTATCAGGATAAGAGTACACAAACATAAATACAGTCTCCGTGTATCAGGATAAGAGTACACAAATATAAATTCAGTCTCCGTGTATCAGAATAAGAGTACACGAACAAAAATACAGCCTCCATGTATCAGAATAAGAGTACACGAACATAAATACAGTCTCCGTGTATCCAAATAGAAATTTATTAAAAACAGAAAGACTGAGGGGGTAATTCAGGAAAGAGCAAACTTACCTGGCGATCCTTCGATTCACCTCGCTGAGACTGGTATGCGCTCCCTGCTCTCCTGCATGCGGAGATCAGCGAACACTTTAAAGGTACTTTGGCAAGACGACTCGAATGTTTGCGAGGTGAGCCAAAGTGCCTTTAAAGCGTTTGCTGATCTTTGCGTGCAGAAGAGCAGGAGAGCAGGGAGTGCATACCAGTCTCGGCGAGGTGAATTGAAGGTTCGCCAGGTAAGTTCACTCTTTCCTGAATTACCAAGTTTATTATGTGAGATCTCGCCTTGTTCCCACGTGAGTATTTCCTATATCACTTTTTCAATAGAAAGGTAGCCATACTTTACATTCGTAGTATGGCTACCTACCTATCTATCGAAAAATGTAGAAAAATCGAGATTGAAAAAACTTGCATGATAATCTCATGGGGACCACGCGAGATATCGCACAATAAACTCGGAGAGACTTAGAGCTTTAATAGATTTCGCTAAGAATATACAAACATAAACACAGTCTCCATGTATCAGAATAAGAATTCAAGAGCAATGACTCTAGGACAAGCGCCTAAAATAGACCTGCTGAGATTTTGTTTTTCTAACATGGATATAGGACAGTTCAAAAACAAATCAGTCCTGTAAACAGATTAATGCTCTATATTCATACAGTTACCTGTAATATTGTCACATTACTTGTTCCCTATAGAAGCTCAGCAGTAATAACAAGCCATACATATTTTTTCTTTAATGTATCATTTTCTTGCTAATATTGGAGACTTCAGGAAAGCAACTTGAACATGAAATCATTATACTGTATATCTGAAATCACTGTACTTTATAAATGATGGATCAAACTAAGCAAATGATTGTTACTGCAGTTTTAGGAACATGGTTTATCTCTTTAGGCATTGCTGCTGGATTTATACCACAGTAGACTCTAGGCACAAAATAATCAGTGTAGTAGCCCAAGCTAATGAACATGCTAGGCCCATGAACTGGGCAAGTCACTTTTACAAAATGACGACAACAAATTTATGTTCCAAAGCAGAAGTTGTCGGACTAAAGGTAGGCATATAGGGTGTGCAGAGACAAATATCCCATATACACACACACAGCACATAAAATGTAGTCTTATTCCGTCCCATTTTTGTGAATAATTAATAATAAAGATATATGTAGAAAGCAGGTCTTGTATGCACAAATAGTTCTAATGCTAGACAAATGGAAGTATTCAATGCAAGGTCCTTCTGGTTGTGTATGGGGGCGGGGAAAGTGGAGATCCACACAACGATCAGATAAATGGAAGTGGATGGGTAAAGTGAGGGGACACAAAGCCTTCTTACCTGGGTGTATATAATTTGATGTTAAACAGGAGAGAAAAAAAAATCAGATTCTTCAACCAGATATTTACAGATTAACGGATTTGTTGATTGCATATATAAGTAATACAATGTTTTGGTAGGCTTCTCCCCACTCTTTATCAGGCACTTGTTATTTGATTTATTTTTTTAGCTATATTTCAAAGTATATACTGGTCATTCACAGTTTGACATTAGGTGATGCCCAATACATTTTATTTTTGTTCAATTGTCTTTTATACAGGGCCATGTTTGGTGTCAGGATGATTTTTGGATTATTTGTCGTTTCTGTGGGAAAATTGTACCATGCTGTTTTTATTAGTGATAGAAAAGCCTACTTCAATGCAGGGACTGGCACAGACAGCTAGATTTATTTTCGCCTTGAAAAAAATGTTATGCTGTGTACATATTATCTTCCAGATGCTGCATACAAATTTATTCAATCTGTATATAAAGATTTGTTTTTGCTGCCCAACAGACCCTAGTATTGGGGATATGCATGGACCCCTATGTTTTGGCTTGGTTTCAGTTTCAATTCAGACCCATAGAAATAATTTGAAAAACGCTTTAAGGCCTGCATTAAAGTTACCTTTACTTTTTACGTTGTCGTCTCTTCTGACCTAAGAAATAGTCTGGCATGGTTACCGGCAATATCCCCATTCCTCCATCTTCTTTCCTGATCTGCTGCCACTGCAACTGAGCAGGAACTGTGGATCCTACCTGACAGGGAACTGCCCATAGGATTGTATTAAAGATTAACTTTTTTTTTTGCGGCTATTAGTGGCAGGTGCGAGAATGATGGATCAAGACCTCTTGGACTACGGCGGATCAAGAAAGAAGATGACGCCCTTCTATGGACAAATTTGTGGTTAGAGATGGATGGCCTTCCATTGGACTGTGTCATAGGTAAAAGAATGAATGTTGCAGATATCATGAGCTCATCCAGGACCTACATAATAGGTCAGAAGAGAAGACCTCAGAGATGCTAAGGAGACCTATGATCCTGGTGCATGTCAAATTTCTGCTTTTCTGGGGATAAGGGGAAAAGTTTGCTCTTATCTTTATTTGACATGTTCTTTGCTGGTTTTACTGTGCTTTGGTGAGGTTCTAAAGCTTCATTGAGATTTGTAAGAAAAATATCTGACATTGTATGATTTGGCTCCTATTGGTGTGATATTTTTTTTTTTGGTAACTATTGACTTTAGTATATCCTCTGCGGCTTCCCCATGATACAGATGGTCATTTGCAGAGAATTTGGGCCTGTGCAGGGAAGATGTATGCCTTATTTCAGATAATAGTTGAAAACTCTTGATAACACAAGTTCCCTTTCTCATAGTATCAATATCTCTGGATAGTAGAGGAGTGTCAAAGTTAGGTACTGAAGTGACGTCACTACTAATGGTTTCTATTTTAGTGATATATTATAGTTAAGTATACCAAAATTTATGAGGACACCTTTTGATATTAAACTGCCTGAAAGTGAAAGAGCTATGGATCATTGTGTTATGGTATTGTTAAGGTCAGCAAGAAGCTTGGGGAGACGTTGGATAAAATGGGTAAAAACGCACTTTGTTTTATATGCAATATAGTGAAAGCTTTCTTAAAAGAGAAACATTGTTTCTTCTACATACATAAGCATTTTTGTAAAAACTAAAAAAATAAAAAGTAACCAGTGCTCATGGGAAAGTGAGAGCAGCCATGCTAATCACTCCTATATTCACAGGGGTAATTTGTCTGTCTCCTCCCACTTTCCCTGGTTACATCCAGGGCTGCCATTAGGAATTACAGGACTCCCCGCAACCTGACAAATGGGCTCCCAGAAATATGATTTTACAATCCTATTTACACTGGAAAGCACTCGGTTACCAGTTAGCAGTTTAGTGCCCCTTTAGGCCAGCATTTTCATTGAGGTCTACATATGTCTGTCTTTCTGGGCACCCCTTGTTTGGTGAGCTGATTTGGCCCCCACAGCACTACCCCCTGTACCCCTGTGTTGGTAGCCCAGAGACACACCTCTGCATTTTGATATTGTGTGGAAATTCCTTCTGTGTAGTAGAGAAGATGTGAATAATTTCTGCTTTAAGAACGCTTGCACTTTTTTTGTCTAGGAAAATATTTGACAAGATACATCTTGCTTAACTGGCTGTAAAAATCCCAAGATCAAAGTATGACATGTTTCCAGAAGCTTCTCTCCTCATCAGTTGGTTCATTTTAATTTCTGATAAAAAGTACTGATTAGTAAGACATTTGCCTTTGTAACAGTCAATAAATGCTTAAAAACACATGTTATAATTTAAGATAGACAATGAATTAGGGAACATTTTCTGCCTGTGCCATATATTTTACACAGCGCTGGAATAAGCTCATTTGAGTCACTTTAGCTAGAAGCTGAAATGCCATCTGTTGATATTGTAATGATTTGCTGGCCAAGGCAGCGTCCCTTCTGGGATTCAAATCTATCAAACAATTCAAGTCTGTACAATTTTCTGGAAAGTGCTTTTTAAAGTGATTCTGATGCTTATTTGTACCCTGCAATGGTCCTAGAACTAATAGCGCTGAGCTCACTGCACTGTTTTACTCTCATTGTGGGGCTTGTTCATGAAAATCTGAACATAAAAGGTCTAAATATACGTACATTCAGCACTTCCTTATCTTTGGATATTTAGTAAACTCTGAATTCACAACCAATTCAGATGCTTTCGGCAGTTGTAGACTTACAGAGGTCTTAACCTCCAATAGTTAATTCACATATTCATCAAGTGCCAGGTCTGTCTTAGTGGCGAATTCAGCAAAACGTATTGTATCGCATTTGCCAATTTTACTTCACCAGATCAAAGTGCCAAATTAGTCGGCTGATGGCACTGCTGTTTCTATGACTGACTACTCTGTGCTGTGCAAGAGATGGCATCGCTTCTTCACTATGGGAGTCCTTTGTTTAATAAATAAACAGTAGAGAAATCATCACTATCGAAGTGCAGCAACCTGCAGAGGCACATATTCACTTCGACAGTAGATCCCTAACTTTGAAGAATAATCCCCTGAGAGTCCAGCACTAATGTTAATACCCACATCATCAAAACATGTATTATTTTTCAATACCATAAATTGACCCTACCCATTCCAGAGTATTGCAGTGTTTGTTCATGGAACAATCCTGCCCTGACATGACTATTTATTGCCTTTGTTTAATGTTGTTCACAAATTCCTTTCCTGCAATCCACTTTGTATGAAAATGCAATATATTGGCCGAATTGCACTCGTTTACAGCTAAATGCTAGCTTTGGCAGTAATCTTTCTTGAACATATTGTGAAATAAACCTAATGTAAACATATTGAATGCATTTCACAGTGTTCTTTTGGTCAATGTCATTAAGTTTCATTAAAGCATTTCTACCAGTATCTTAACCCATAGCATGTTCTTAAACAAATATGCACAGATAACTTTTCCTAAAACCATAACACACAGTGGTGTAACTAGCCTCTCGGCGGCACCCGGTGTAGGATTGGGTCCTGTTAACAGCTGGGGTTGATCAGGCCAGGTTCCGCATCTGATAACACATTTGCATGGTGCATTTTATTCCATTTTTACTAAAACAAAATAATGTTATTTTTTTGTTTTGCTTTTTATTTCAGTTGTTTTTAACGCAGCTAATAATGGCTTGATAATCTACAGTAGATCCATTTGTATTTTTATTTATGCTGTGATTTAAATTTAATAAGTAAAACATAAAACTCCATTTAAATTGGACCTATTATGTTGTAGTTAAATGGGAATGACATTTGAATTTTTGTCTGCTTGCTGTCATAAGAGCGAATTTGTTTCGGTAAGGAATTCATTGTATTGGCTAAATGATGTACCATAGAATCATTTCATTTTTAGTTAGAAATGTAACCAATTGCATGTAATATTTTGTGTGGTGTTAAGAATTGTGAACCCTCTGCTTTAATTTTTAGCAAGTTTTACATTAGCCTTCGTTTTTTATATATTTTTTTTTTTCACTTTTTCTTCATAACATTTTTGTTCTATTTTTCATTTTAAATCTTATGGTTGCTGGAGTAAATTTAGCCTAGCAACCCTTCACTGTGCTAGGTATAAACTGTGAGAGTGATACCGGTAGTACAGGGTTTGAACAGGGAAATAAGTAATAAAAGTTCTAAATTTTTAAAAGTAAGACTGAGCTAAACCAAAAAGATTAATCATAACAAAACAAAGTAATTTAAACAAAATAAAGTCAAGTCATTAAAAAAACAAACACAAAAGCAAGATCAATAACAAACTCTAAAAACTGCCCTTATTGAGTCCAATTGAAGTAAAACAACACATTGTCCTATGTAAACTATACTGGAATTCTTAGAAAATGTATATAGTAACATGATTTTTTATGAGATTTCTGAATGGTTATTTTATTTATTTTCTAGAATAACACACAAACTAAACATGGCATGCATTTTCATCATTCTGTAAAACTGATAAAATTTAATAATAATATGAGGCATTGCTACATTTAAAGCCATTACATGCCTTTCTCAACAACTGTTACATTGTATCCTCTTACTTCCAGTAGTTATTGTCACATTGTATCCCTTTTCATTTCTAATAGATATGAATAATAGCCCAAATGCAGGGATGGCTAACCTATGACACGCATGGCAGAGATGACACAAGGCATTTTTGCTGGCACGTGTCATGGCACTTTTCGTGCTGCGCTCTCAGTAGGAGAGTTGACCCGCCTTCAAAAAATTATGGATTTTTCTCAAAGTGACACACCACCTGATTTATGCTGATTTTTTTGACAAATTTTGACACACCGAGCTCCGAAGGTTGGCCATCACTGCCCTAGTGTATAGTTCATAATTTGTGATTCACCTCATAATACTGCTGAGGCCCGAAATTCGGTCAAGGCTTGACTCCTCTTTTACTGGCTTATCTTGTGATTTGACAAAAGTTTGTTAGGAAGTTCAGATTTAGTTAAAACCTAGTCTAACAAAACTGTATAGACTAATTGTTGATTTTATCTGGAGCTTTAGTGATTTCAGCAGCTGATGTATAAATAATATGAGATATTATATCCAGCACATACATGTATGCTTAATTGTATGTCTAATTTTATTTATAAAGCACCACAAATTTACACAGTGCTGTATAATTCAACAATACAAATATAATACAGAATGGGAACAGGTCTTTACACAATATGTGAAGTAAATTACAACAATAAAATCATGAAGATATATCACTTTTAAAGAAAAACTAAAGCTATATATTAAAAAAAAACTTATCTTATATTGAGATGAATTATTACAGTTACAGCATGAATTGTGCTGTAATTTCCCGGCAATGATGCTTACTTCATAGCATAGTCTGACACAGGAGCCAGTGCGAAGCTCCTCCCACTTGGTTGTACCGGTGGTGAAAAATGGTTTCAATGTCATCTCGTTCATTGTGGGGGCCAGTGAGATCGCTCATGTGATGCAATGAGCGTGATGTATGAGGCCAGTACAACCATGTGGGAGGAGCTTTGCACTGGATTCTGTTTCAGCCTGCCCTGTTTAGTCAGCATCGGTGCAGGGAAATTACAGTACAGTTCATGCTATGACTATAACAATACATGTCAATGTAAGGT
>WMED01015378.1:0-13672 GCA_019650415.1 Pipa parva | reverse complement strand
TTGTAAAAATTAACATTTGTGTCATTCTCAAAACTTTTGGCCATGACTGTACACTGCAAATTATTAAGTTACATGGGCATGTGTCTAGGGCAGGGGACGGCAAACTTTGCACAGGAGGGAGCCATTTCGCTCTGTCCTACAATGGATACATTATTTTATGGAGCCGTAAAGTGGGAGGAGCGAACGCACATGACCTGCTGACATCCTATCAGAAGAAGCGTCAGAGGTCATGGGCGGGGTGAGGGAGATGCACTCAGAGCCACAACAAGGCAGCTGAAGAGCCGCCTGTGGCTCGTGAGCTGCAGTTTGCCTACCCCTGGTCTAGGGGCTCAGTCTTGCAGTCAAAGCTCCACATTCCTAATGGAAACATATTTTATTATTTTGGTACCCTTGGCTATAGGCTTTTAGAAGTAATTCAAAAGAATAAAAATGTTTCAGTGGCATCGTGAATCCCAGGGAAAAGAACACATGTCCTGGGTTTTAAGGCCTTGTAAAGACCCTGTAGAAACGTATAATTGTTTACTTTGGTTAGCAGTTAGATTTTACAAGTCTGATGCAGTTCCAATAATTTTGTATAGAGGCTTTTGGATTAGGACCTTCCTTGATTAGGTGTTGTGTACTTAAAGCAACAGCCTTTTTGAAAGAAAAACACCTAAAGAAGCGCAAAAAATGAAAACAAAAACACACTAATAGTGCCTTATCAAAGTATAAAGGATATACTATCAAAGTATAGACCCAAAACGATCTCTTTTAAATATATGAGGATTGTGTTTTTATAAGGTGAAAAATTTTTTTCAGAAAAATGAAAATAATAATAAACACCCAAGTGCCACTCTGCTGTACATGCTATTATATAAACGCCTTGTAGTAATTTCTTTGGCACTGCAGGTGTATTCACAACACGTTAATCAGGATAATTTCCCTTTCCTTTCTCTGGAGTCACATTGGGAGTTCACAATTTCCAAATTTATAAGAAGCAGCAAATGGATTAACAATTAAAGGACACTATATATATATATATTAAAAAAATTTTGAGAACCAACAAAGTAAGAAAAAGTACTGTGCAATATTAATTGTTGTATATATTTTATTTTACTTTGTTTGAATTTTGAGGTTTGTTATTGGTGGTGTCATTGGATTAGCACTGCTGGTTTTGTTTATGGTACACAACTACATAAAGCAACAGCCTGAGACACATCTTTATCATGAATGTAATAACAGTGCCTATTTGGAATATGCTATTTTGTAGGCATGACACCCTATAAACAAATTTATAATATAAGTAAATATATTTTCATCCAGGAGCTGATGTTGGAATTTGATAAAGAAATGAAAACACGTGAACATGAATTTCGTTTACAGCTGGATGAGATGAGCACTGTAGTCCTATCCCATGAGCTCAAGGTATGATGTGAACTGGACAGAAAAGGTTAAGTGCACATTAATCTGTCTGCCCCAATCAATCCAGGTGGTGTTCACTTTAAATATACTAATAAAAATGACTGTGTAAGTAGCTCACTATATTTATAATTTATTTTCAGTTAAGAAAAATTGTAAGGTTGGTGGTTGTAGAAACCATGGCAATATTTTTTGCGTAATTTGACACTTATAATTATGTTTAAAAGTAATAAAATCGAATTCTAGTAAACAATGTAAAAAACTTAACCTTATAGGGGAGCTATAGCTAGGCTACATCTTTACATATGCAGTACTATACCTTAGTGAGAAGTGTTTCTCCCCAGTAGTTGTTTCATGTGATGCAGAATGATTGAGTAGGCAGCACTGGAAAACTCCCACACCAGGAAATGTGTGTATGATGTGTACTGGCCAGTTTTCCATGAAAAGGTACCCCGGCCCGGACATTTTTGCCCTACTTACTATTTAACTCCTGCAAATGAGTTACCGTATATACTTGTGTATAAGTCGAGGACAATATTTGGACCAAAAATTATTAAATTTGCTATGACCCGTGGATAAGTCGAGAGTAAATTTGGTTTAGTGTGTGTTCTCCTTTAAGGGGCCATCTGACTGCATGAGGTTTTGCTTGCTCCGGTCTGGCCCCAGTTTCTTTGCTGGTGTGAGAGTCTGCAATGGGTGGATGCACTTGACAGGCTTTCCCATCTAACCCTCGGTGAGTTTATTTATTTATTAGCACTCGTGTGTGTGTGTTCTGTAATTATGATACTTGCAGACTCGGGTCACTGCTTCTCCTGCTGTTTCTGTCAGTCGCGGCTCCAAGCAGCTTTCACAAGCCGGCTGTGTTGATCTATTTTTTTTGCTTTCTCCTTGTGTCTTACGACTTTTCCACCTTTTATGGGGTCTGTTGAGGTCTTTTTACTTTACTTTTCACTTTATTTGGCTGCCGTTTTTTGGGAGTTACTGGTTTAAGCGGCCATTTTCTCCAAGATCCTGGTTGAAAACTAAGCTAACCTAACTCATGTATAAGTCGACTGTACTCTTTTAAATGATTTTTTTAACTTAAATTTCTTGACTATATACAGTATATACGGTTTCCTGAGCACAAGCCTCTCTAATCTCATGCATTACAGGAATGTAAACAACAATCATTGATGAAGTCTAAAAGTCAGCACACTGCTTAACCCAGTGATTTTCAACTGGGGTTCCGCAAGGACAAGCCAGGGGTTCCGTGACATACACTACATACTGCGTGCAGGTAGGCAGGTTAGCTGGGATACTGTCCCGATTGCTGGCGTCGGTATTGTCTGACAGTGATCGGGACCGTATCCTGGCTAACCTGCCTACCTGCATGATGTAGTGTATCTGCATAAAGATGAAGCACTAAAAAACAATCAGCACTTGTCATTGGTCCATAACTCTGACTTGAGTTTAAGAAAAAGCTGATCCTCTCTCTCTCTCTTCACACAGACTGATATGCGCTCGCTGATGTCCGCGTGCAGGACATCAGCGAGCGCATATCAGTCTGTGCGAAGTGAGCTGAAGGATTCGGAGCTCACTTCGCGCAATGGTGAATTTCCCCCCTAAATCTGACAAATATTTAACAAATGGTCTTACAGGCTGGAGGAGCCAATAGAATCGAAGACATATTTTAACCTTTTGGGTGCTGGGAAAAACAGGACAAGAAATATAACTAGAACCCAAATGATTGTTATGGTCTTTGCTTGTACACTTTCTGCAGTTTGCTGAGCATCTGCATACTGCGTGCAGGTAGGCAGGTTAGCCGGGATACAGTCCCAATCACTGTCATACAATACTGACGTCAGCTTCATCAAACTTTCTTTTTCTAATAAATAAATAGTATAAATGCATAGTGCGCATGTACTACATTGTAGTGTATGCACAATATGCGGCTATACAATTTCCATTTCCGTTCCGGAAAAAAATATTTTCGTAAACGTTCCAAAAACATTTCTGTAGGGGTTCCGCCAGAAATCTGATGACACCAAAGGGTTCCCCTGAAGAAAAAAGGTTGAAAAACACTGACGTAGATATTCTGCTTGTTTTTACTAAGTATTTACATTTCAAAAATACAGCAGATTTTTTTTTTTTCCCTGCTGTAATTATCCTCCTTATCTGCCCTACTTTACTGTGTGTTAAAGGTTATATAAGTGGTTCTTTAGTGTGAAAAATAAGTGTACTGAAGCTTTCCCATATTCAGGGTCAGTTTACAGGTCATCTAGCTTTATATGATTTTTATTCTTTTAGAAGGAAATCTTTTTATCCATAATGCAAAATTAAAGCAATTTTATCTGCACTTCCTCATACCAAGAGTATTAGTTTGGTCCAGAAGTGGAATTAATATATATTTATACCCATTAAATCTGTCTGATTAATGGATTTTTAATCCCAACATTCTTTGCAGTTTGTGCACATAAGTTTATAACATATTATTGTAAGTGACATGGATAGTGTACTGCTATTAATGTTTTTAGCAATAGAAAACCATGCTTTCTTGTAATGAAAGGTCTTTCTTGTACTGTAGAAAGTTTAAGCTTTAGGTAGACTGACAGAGAGGTGTTACAGGCTGTACAAACTGAAAGGGAATAATGTGGCCTTTCAGTGGATGATCCATTGCATAATTTAGTCAATCTTCTATAAGCTTATGCTTAAACAAGTGAAAGTGCTTTGGTGTTCCCTGAAACAAAGAGAACATTATGGGGCAAGTGTGATTGCCAAAATTAAATACTCTGGACTTAGAACCTCTTTTCTCCAGGCAATTTGGAATGTGAAAATTCATGTAAATACAGATTTCCTTAGGCAAACATTCTGGTCACTTTGCCAATTATTATGCTTGCTTATTTCTGCTTATCAATTCAATTTGGCAGCTTGCGTTAATGTCTATTTTAAGCATCTGCACATCCCACTTTCAGGAGTAATGGAAATGGAAAATTGTCAAGTCAAGCAGGACTCTAAATAAAGTGCCTTATTTGCCGGCCTACTGTACATGTCTAGAGCAGCGATGCCCAACCTTTTTCGGCCTGGGGGCCATATAAATTTGCGACATGCATGTCATGGGCTGCTTCAAAGTAACGACTTGTAAAGTCGCCACCATGACAAATTTTAAAGATATAACTGCGACAATATTCCATAGTAAAATTGCGACTGCGACAATATTCTCATTATAAAGATGCTACTGCGACAGTAACAGTCTATTGCGACTGTCTTTAGCTGGGGAATTGACACTTATACGCACCAATTCGGACTTTGTAATTCAGGCCGTGGGCCGGTTAGCACTGCATATGGCCCACGGGCCATAGGTTGGGCATCACTGGTCTAGAGGAACAGCAGTTCCATGACAACCTATAGCTTTTATAAATTACAGTTCCTGTTAGGATCAGTCCTTTGTTTCAAGGGCTGTGTACACGTCCCAACATAAAGCTGGATATACTCTGAAAAATTTGTTGGCAGGCAGGACTATATTGTTATGCTTGTACTGGGCAGAATAATGGTCCTGACTAACAAAAGGTCTGTTTGTGTCTGGGTGAGTTCCTGTTAATCAGGTAAGTCTGGTCGGCTGATAGCCCATTTGGGGCCTGTATGTGAACATAAACATACTACATAACCCTGCCACAATGAGTGATCTTGTTGATATGCAAATATACAAAGGGAAAAGGGAATATAATATTGCATATTTATACATTGCTTGTAACAACATTGTGTAACAATTCTATGTTTGCTTGACATTGTCATCATAACAGTAACCTTATTCCCATGTGACCATTCATACACCCTGCTATTTATTTCACTTAGTTCACTTGGCTTGTTCATCTGTATAGAACTAATATTACCTATATTTCCTAGTTGTAGTTTCTCATTTTTTATGTGATAATACACTTTTTACTTTCATAAGGAAAGTTTTGCTTCTCTTAGTCCAACAGTTTATTGTATGTAGTAAGACAACATGAAACAATCACAAAGGCTACAGGGATGGTATTTATCAAGCCTTACTAATGAAAGCATGCAGTTATAAAGAACTAAACTTTGGCTTAATCCCTTATCACATTGAGAGGTTTTGGCTTAAAGGAGAAATAGAGCTGTAAAACATAGTCCGGGCCCGTTCTAGGGGTAGGCAGGGTAGGGAGCTGGGTGCTGTACTGCTGGGCCCAGGCCGCCTTGGGACCTTGTCCCAGTCCTGAACATAGAGAAATAATCATGAACACTAGCAGTAGACTGACAGTACTGCTGCGCTGCAGGTACAGCTTCATGTCCAGGATCATTGCTCCAAACTCCCCAATAGAGCCCTCTGTAAGTGATGGTCACAAAGTACCCGCCCCCACGTCCTAATTTCAGAGAAACACCCACTGCAGCGCATGCGTTACTTAGGGAGGGCTGCATCAGGGAGTTTGGAGCAACGAACCAGGGCAGAGGATCATGTGAATGAAGCTGAATCTTTTGCAGTACTGTAAGTCTACTGCTAGTGCTCATGATTAGTTAACTATGCAGCAATAGTTCTCCTTTAAAACCAGATCACATTGACAGGTTACAAGAAAACTAAAAATTCTTAGATCTATATCACCTTTAAAGGAGATGTATAGCAGCATACCATACTAACGTGATCAATCTAGCAGCAGTACACTAAGTGATAGCTAGATCAGTATTCATCTGACCATCCACAGGCCGAATGAGTACATCGCCGTTTTCAAAACAATGTCACGTAACAGGTTTATAGACAGTAATATTGATTATATTGCAGATTATTTTCTGGTCGAAAAACGTTCAGCTTTTACAGATATCCTTCATAGTGCAATAATGTTCTGACTTTTCACTATAACGCTGGTTTTGTTGTGCTGCATTCTCATTAATATTGCTTCAATGCTTGGCAGCTCATTAACTCCCCCTTGTGGTAAAATTGTAAAGTGCAAACTGATTTTGAAATCTTTCATTTTTTACAACAAAAATAATATAAATACTTAGTTAATTAGCTTGACAATGTAACGGATGCTTTTCAAATATTTGACTTTTTTTTTTTTACTCGCCCAATGCTTAGGAATTTTGCTGCTAAACAAGCTTTAGTAAAACTGACATTATCAATGAAATGGAGAGCTGTCACTTGGCTTTGCCTATTTTATAAAAGGAAAATGCCCTATATAATTTGTGAATTTCACACACAGATGGAGCCGTATAGGTGCTGGAATCCCTTAGTGCTATGCCAGGCACCACTATTTCACAGGATCAAACTATATAAACATAGGACTGTACATTGATAGAACTTTGGAGTAAATCCGTTTTATATAAAGTGTAAGTAAACCCTGTTTATAAAGGTTGCCCCATTAAAGTATTGTAAAGTGGAAAAATGATTAATGAAACCCTCACTCACTTTTTCACTCTGCAGCACTTGTTATCCCTCTGTAAAATATTCCTCCTTCCTTTAGAATATGAGGCCACGCCCCCACCCCTCTCACATTCTCTGTCTTAAAAACTGACACTGTCTGGTTGGAATTCAATGCTGCAGGGCTTGTAGTAGTGAAAGGAAAGTATCAGATTACTAAACATGCACTAGCAGAATGAGTCATGATGTGACCTCATTAGGGGGAGGTGACTTCTGGGCACTATACAGGAAGAGCTTGTACATAAAAATGCTGAGAAGAAAGGCTGCTTGATTAAGAGGTGTTAACTCAAAAACACAAAATCGTTTTTTACTTTTCAATGTTTATGTTTCTACATTATAAATATAATATATATATATATAATTTGGTCAATAACTTTACTTACACTTTAAGTGCCAATAGTGACCAACATCACTGTTTCGGTGGGTGCAGGGTAAATTTGACTGTCCCTGCAGTGATAATAGGTGATGGTATCTTGTGGTCTGACATAATGGTTTGTTGTATAGGTAACTAGCAAATGTACTTGATACAATAACAGCTTATTTTTATGTGAATTTACTTTCACTTTGTTGCATTCCCCATTTACTTGTGCCTATCCTTCACTGGTTAGTTTATGCCATGTGACTTATTGAAAGAAAAATGTATAAGTGTGCAGAGCCTTTTTTGAGTATGTACAAAAATGCAGTTGTGTTAGTAATAATAAGCAAAACATAGCTACAAATTAAATAGCAAGGTAAATGCAAAGGCATAGACTTCAAGAATCCTTTTAACATATGATATAGGATTGTATGTAGGTTTGTGTTCATACATGTGTAATTTTGTTTAAGGTAAAATTACTGATGAAAGAATTATCCATAATGAGAGAGGTTGAACTGAAAACATCAGTATGCCTTCAGGAAACAGAGTCCACAAACCAGAAACTGCAAGAGGCCCTGAAACAAAAAGATTGGGAATTAAAGGACATATCGGCTGTAAAAGATGCACGGTTAGTATCGTTAGTAATGGATTTTATGGGGAAAAGAATGAGTCTAACCTAGGGGTAAACAACCTGTGGCTCTTTCAGCCTCCTTTTTGTGATTCCCTTTGGCCTTGATTGACAAAAAAAACATTTATCAATTTAATTTTTGTTTATTTATTTATTTTTTCTTCTGCACCCTTGCATTCAATGTTGGCACAATATAGAATACTGGTCTATCATAATCTAGATATAGCTATCATAATGGAATAATAAATATTATAGAAATTTCAAGATGAAGATCTGTAATATGTGGTTAGGCCTTTTTTTATACATAGACACATATAGTTTATACGTTTCAGCAAAGCTGCCCTTGTTCTAGCACTTACAGGTGACTGGTAGGAGTTATTGTCAGGATTGAAACTCTCACTGGAAGAGAGGAGTAGGAGATGGCGATTAGGAGCAGATACCACAGTGGACTTGGTGCTAGCAACCACCAGGGCGTGGGATCTAAGACGCTGCCAGTGTTCACCCAGAGCTCCCGTAAGGAAATTAGGACTTAGCTGCGGAGAAGTGTCCAGGTTGCAGCCCCTGGGGTTGTTGTCCACAGATGGTAATATACCAAACAGAAAATCAGGTAAGATAGTCAGTATTCAGGCAGAGGTCAAGGCCGGCGGCTATTGGGCAGAAACAGTAGACAAAGCTAGGGTTGTGGCAGGCAGCGTACAGGCAAGGTGAGAATACAGGCAATGGTAATACACAGGTTCAGAGATATAAGTAGTAACACCCAGGAACAATACTAGTTCTATAATCGGGCACCAAACACACTGACAAGCTCCTTAATATAGAGAGTCTGTCACAAGATAGGTGCGTGACCACTTAGTGTGCGTTCATGACATCAGCACGTACATGATGCGAACGCCGAGGAGGAGAAGCGGAGTTCCCGGTGCCAAGAAGAGACCGACGTTGGAGTGAGGAGGAGCGGTGAGTAGATCTCCTAACAGTTATTACTGTAGTTGTGCTCTAATGTTAGTAGGTAAGTCTTTGGTATTTAGAAGTAGTGGCTTTGACCAGAGATACTTGTGCATGTTCTTCAAACAAAAGCCTTTTGTCTTTTATCTGCTGGCATACCTGCTGTAGCATTAAATGTACAGAAGTTGGTAAATACTACATAAACATGCCTACGGTATCCTCTGTCCAAGATTAAGATTAATTGAAATTATAAGGACTAAAAAGAGATGTGGTTGGTTTGTGCAGCATTTTGAAGATAGGTTCTTTAGTGTCTGACTTCAGAAATCCATTGGAGCCTTTTCTCTATTCCTAATCTGTTACTGATGGGAAAGGACAAGTCACACATATAGACTTTTCCACATATAATGAATTGGCTGTTGTTCAACATTTAAACTGCCCTAGGAAGGTTTGTATTGCCTACTACTACTAATCCTCCTTTCTCCAATGGCAGAGGAAGAAATGGAGAGGAAAATCAAAGCCTGACCAGTGGATATGAGGCAATATACAAAAAGATGACTGTATGAATTAACTTCGATTGATTATTACAGTATTTATACAGCATTAGAAAAGAAACAAGTGAATTTCACTCAAGGAGTGGCACCTCTGCATCTAGCAACAGCCACTTTGTCATGAGTAGTAAGGTTCTGCAGGGTCCCTAGATGTAATACAGATGTGGCAAAAACATTTGCTACATTGCCAAGCAGGTTAGTACCCGGTAGTTAGAAACCCCCAGTTTATAACAACAACCGCAAAAGCGTGTTTGTTTGTCTTCCTCAGATGTTCCTTAGAGCCCATAAGGAAGAGAGACACTACCTAAAATGTTACACTTTCTGTAGTTCTCACAAGCTGCCTGGTGGTATAACATATGCTTTGTTCAGTGCTTAGCATGCTAAACTAATATCCCTTTACTATTTCTCTATTTGATTGCAATGAAATTAATCATTTTCTATCTTGGTTTCAGAATAAAGGAGTTAGAAGGTAAACTACAATCAATGGAGCATCATCAGAAAAAAGAAGAGGAAGCCTTTCAACGAAAGTGAGTACTTTGCATAATATAAAAATGATATTCTGATCATCCTGAATTACAGCAGACCAAAGGAGGAGACCTATGTTACAGTGGTATAGATGAAGAGAGATGAATATGAAGAGAATTGCCTGATGAAGAGGCCTTAGGAGCCTCGAAAGCTTGCATTTACCATCTGTTTCGTTAGCCAATAAAAGGTATCACCTATACTCTCTTGTCTTTGCTTAAATCTATGGCTAACACGGTGCACAACTCTACTACCAGTGGAATAGAAAGGACACACAATATTCCGATCATCCTGAATTACAGCAGACCAAAGGAGGAGACCTATGTTACAGTGGTATAGAAAGGACACATTCTTAAACAGAAGGTGGTGTTCCATGTATTTTGTTTACCCTTTTAACTAGATTGCTTAGTTTTCCATTGCCAAAATGAAGTGTTTTTGTTTGTTCCTTAAGGTTGGGTTCACACTAGCTGATTTTCATCTGAGTATTTATTTTATCAAAAAACACAGTGAATTTCATGAATGTTCCAAAAATGAAATAGGATCATTTTAAAATGGAAGATGTTGGAATGGTACTGTCCCTTTAAGTTAACTCTTGGGGTCATATTTTTAAACACAAAATGGTCGCCAAATATATGGTCTATACGATATCTTTGTAACTTTCTGTCTGGATTTTGTTTTTCACCTAAACAGTTTTGGTTCATTTGGAGAACAAAAATTGACTTAGATCCTTGGAGAGAGATTGAGTATTTATCAGGCCTGCAGAGAAGGGACTTTTACATTGCATGGCATTATATGTGCACAAATTTACCTTACTCTCATTGGTCCATGTTTAGTGATCGTGGTGCGTATATAGTATAGACTGCTAGGCAAAATATACTGTATTGGTCAATAAAAAAATAAAGCTATTGATTGATTTCTATTAAATGGTTTTCATGCTAAGAACACAAGAATTGGCTTTATAAATATGGATTGTTGTGTCTAAACATTTATATCTGATGTACTTAATGACTATGCAGAATGGTGACCTTGTAATAATTGACCTACACTCATTATAATCCTCCAGAAAAGCATATTATTGTTCTACACAATAATTGTGGCCTAGCTGACCCCTGTGTCAGACTGTCATTTGTAGAGATTGCCATGGCTGTTTCTCGGGTCTAATAACAATTAGAGCACTTGCAGCCTTTATTTTACAAGAAGAAACATCGTTCATTATTTACAACTTGTATTTTATGTATTATTCTTCCTTTTGGCTATGCCATTTACCCACAGACCAAGCAGATAGCTGCTTTCTGTAATCGCTCAGAATTGTAGATATTGGCACTGGTGAGACTTTTAGTTTATCAACAGACTGATAGCACATCTCAGTGATTAACTCATCAGATGGCTGTAGGTGGCTGCTAATGGGATTATGGAGTCTTAGCCAGAATGCAAACTTCCTATAAAGTTAGCAATTGTCCATTGATTGCTTTTATGCTCTAATTGTCCTTTTTAATGCTGTGCTGCTTATAAGGCTTATCCCCACTAGAACATTTCCATTGTTATTTAAGCACCTTGTTTAAAGCCCATCATGTATTAAACTATTTTAACTCATATCCTTCTCCAGTCAGTCTACCTTCCTCTCTCTTTTTTTCAAGCTACTAAAGCATCATATATGTATGGCATTGCCATTTTGTCTCTTAATGCCCCACTACACACACCAGCTGCTTCATTATTATAGTAACATCTTGCAATCCTTGTGGCTCTGTAAGATGTTAGTTTAATAATTAAACAGTAGCTATGCTATCTTGCCTCACTGTACTCAGTGAATAGAGAGTAGGGAGATATTTGTAGGGAACAGTGGATAGCCAAACAGGATAACCATCTGTTGTGCATAATAAGAACGACTTATTATTTTAGTTATATTCTTCCTTTATGCCTTAAAACAGCTTGTGTTTATACAAGGCTAAGTTTGCTTAATTACTTTACGACAAGCCCTGGAGTCCCTCACCTACACTGCGACTGCATGAATATGATGTGAGTTGTAAGCTCCCCAAGAGATATGTACAAATTGCAGTTGGCTTGTTTGTGTCAGAACTAAAACGCTTTACTGCTGTTATGTAACTAAAAGAACACAGCCTTATATGACACTGTGGAACAGATGGGGTGGTGAAGAGTTAGAGAAAGCTTAGCATCAAATGGTAGAATCCAATAAATGATTTATCAAGAAATGAATCAATGTTGACTGTAGGACAGAAAACTAATTAAATTTTAAAAAAATCTAGTTAGATATGCGAACCGTTAATATGTAAACGAGCAGTGTATATTGTAAGCAGGTCTATGGAATAATTACAGATGGAGTGTACGTGCCGGTAACTCTGGCATGAAAACCCTGGGAATAAGAAAACTGACAGGGTTAAACTGTCAGAGGTTGTTTAAAACTGGAGTTTGGGCCCAGGGTTTAGGAGTGGCTGTAGAGATTGGGTGGGATGGCCACTCCTATGCTCCATCTCAGGTTTTACCTAATTTAGAGCACCTGGGTGTTAGAAACTAGTTGAAAAGAAGCACAAGTTAGCTAGGAAAGTGCCCTGAGTCTCTCTCAGTGTAAGAGAGAGAAAGACAGAGAAGGTCTCTCTGTGTGTGGGTGCTTGTGCTAAAGTGTGTTTAGGTTGCAGACTACTGGGACTCTGCAAATTGTGAGTTACGGACTAAAAGGTTCGTGTTGTGGGAGAAAGATACACCTAGAAAGGAAACTAGGTATCTCCCTGTTGTACATTGGATGTCATTATTGTGCCAAGCCAGGCTGGAGTTATGTTTTCTTTATTTTTGCCTTTTGTTGGATTCGTTTTGTAAATAAACGCATTTTCTTAAGAAAAGAAACCGACTGGATACCCGTTTATTGGGAAAGAATTACAGCAGCAAGTGAGTGATTCCCTACAATATGATGTGTTAGAATGATCTTGTTTATATGAGATGATCCTTGAATGTCTTCACTAATGAACAATGAAATTTCCAGTAAATGTTCACAGTGGGTTGCAAGCAAAAAAATATATATATGCACACACTTATATAATATGGTCACTCGTCAATTTGGTCTTCTGAAAATGTGAAGAGAGATAATATTATAGTATTCTTATTGTAATGAACATAATAAAAGTCTTCTACGATTGCATTTAACGGACAAAGAGATGACAACAACATTCCCACATCAGAATCTTGAGACAGCGCAAGGTACCTTTTAACATCAATAAACTAGAAGCTATTTGGAATATGCCTAAAATCTAAATGATTTAAAAGCAACACAGGAACATGACATGAATGAGTTCTGGCATAAGAGCAACAGCAGATGAGATGATGTCATTAAAATGTATCCCATTGATTTTTAAAAAAAAACATTTATTTATTGTGACATATTAATTAAACATTTTAGTGTTACTGTTCATTTACATTTGGTTTGTCGGAGAAAGCATTATTACATTTAAATTGTGGTATTTAACATAATCTCCTTTGTATTGTCTATGGCAGGGGTCCCCAAACTACGGCCCGCGGGCTGGATGCCATGCCCTGAAGCCATTTACCCGGCCCCCATCGCCGGGCCGATAGAGGCAGCTGCAGGAGGGGGGCACAAACGTGGTGCTCATCCCCCTCCTTTTCCTCCTGCCCGGCCCGGCTCAGTGTGCTATAAAGCTCACTGTTACAGCGCTTGTCTCTTCCTCCCTCCCCCAGCGCATACTAATGATGTTATCAGACATCATCAGTAAGCGGCTGGTAGGAGAGGAAGAGAGGAGCGCTGTGTAGCAATGTGCTGTAATACAGTGAGCTTTCCAGCACACTGAACCAGGCCGGGTACAAGGTAAGAGGGGGAGTTTGTGGGGGAGGCAGACAGGCAG
>WMED01015377.1:0-13672 GCA_019650415.1 Pipa parva | reverse complement strand
CAACCCGTTACTAGCATGGTGTACCTAATAAAGTGGCCGGTGAGTGTATATATATATTACATTACAGTAGGCTCAGGTACTAGAGATCAGGTCCCCACTTTGCAGCACTGCAGTGCTAGAGGGGACCAATATACATCTGACTCTACGCCACCTTTGAAAGAGCAACAATTTAAAACCAATGTAATTGAATACTTCCTTCCTCTTTATATTTATTAATGATCCTAGGAAACATGAGTTTAAATTCGGTATGGAAAGCTTAAAAAGACACAACACAGTTTAGAACTTAAGACCAGTTGCAAACTGTTTTTGCTGCCTGTTATTTCTAAAGTGAACAAGTTCCAATTGTTACTGATTTTCTTACAACATTAAAATTAATTGTAGGGATTATTTTATTTTTATATATTTATTTTGCTAGTTTACACAGTAGCATTTGGCTATATATTTTTTTCATAATCTTTGCCTTAAAATAGCTAAAGGCCGCCATTTTCTACACGAATCCTTCCCTTCTGCTTGTCCCATGGACTTATAATACAGGATGTCAGACAAGCAGGTGCGTGGGGGTTGAACTCTTGCTACATTTTGGGGCAGTGTCATTGTAATACATTCTGGCAATATTGTCACTGCTGACTTCAAAACACATAGCCAGAGAAGCTACACAAAAACGTAGGTAGATGTTTGGAAAAGAAAGATTAGTTTTTTAATTTAATCATGGTTGCTTATTTAAAATAATTGGCCTCTTTTTTTATTCATGGTCTGCTACTGCATTTAAAATGTGATTTGACATTTAATATTTAAGTTATTTTACATTTTTAACGACCCTATTGTTTTAATTATTGTATTTTGTAAGCTATGATAACTTGGTTTATTATCAGGTGGCAGTAACTTAATCTTCTGTTCAATTTATTGGCTCAACTTGTGTTACTGATGATCTAAATGTTGCAGTAGCCACGGTTGTCTAATAATGTACACATCACAATAGAAATGCATGGCCATTAAATAATAATAGTGATTCCCTAGACTTCAAAGTCTAGTGTTTGATTATTAAATGATTATATCTATTTATATTTGTTGCAGCTAAATATAGTTTTCCAAATGTATCTATATTTTATGTTTGGGTGGGACTTGCAGTAGCTTTGACAGTTGCTAATGTGTTGAGAATAAAGGTGACTACAGTAGTGGGCTAAGTTGTTGAAATGTTTGTTTGTTTGTTTTTTTTCTTCCTTTTGACATTCATTTCTAGTTTGCTGCTCTCCTGTGTTTGAAAAAAAAATTGTATGTGTGAGCACAAAAACTTCAGCCAATAATTGATCAGACAGTGAGTCTGTGCCTCATTGCTCCTGCAATTCTGTTCAACTATTATTTACCAAACATACTGGTAAATCTGTTTATGGCCACATTGACATTTGTAAGTGTCCATGGCCATGATAGATTGACCATGCTCAACAAAAATATGTGTACTGATGATCACTTGGGCAAAGTCTTCCACAGACAGCCCACATTGGCAAACAGATATATCTTTGGGCAGCCAGTTTTAAAGTAAATTACTCTCTAAAAATGATCTGATTAGCTCATTTCTTTAAAAGACCAGAGAAATAAATGTACTTTTTGATTGACATCCCAGTTATTCCAATGCAGAACTTGTTCAAATGTAATTTTTGAAGTTAAATTCCTCGTTTATATTAGTTTGTCACCTTCTCTTTCTGTTGGTTGAAGTCAAATTGAACTATTTGAGGCAGTTCTAAAGTTGCATAGGAAACAATGGGAGTAGAAGAAGGTGTTTATTTAACAAATTAAAATGGCTGCAGCTACAAGGAAGAAAATTAGAAACAATAATATGGATTTTGATATTTAGCTCTTCTTACTATGTAGGAATACCTGTCATAATCTAAGTGGATGTTTTTATTTTTTATTTTTACTGGTCATTTAAAACTGGCTGAAAGCTTTCATCAAACTTTATCATGTGTGATGCATTTGCTGTTAGCTTCAAGTGCCTTAAAAATATATCCCATGATGTAGTGACTTCACTGTGTTTTAAACAAGACATGGAGTTTTAAATTGGTGCCAGACATCTATGAAAGATGTAATATCAGATAGCATTTACTTTTTCACATGTAAGTCCTTAGAGGTAAATTATAGAAGCATGTGTTATGAATATTTGAAATTCACTAAGGTTTCAACAGGTCGCAATTCGTTGTAAAGCCTACAAACAATGTTGTGTTTTTGGCCCTTCAGTACAGCTGTCTAAAATCATGCATGATGGGAAGAAGTCCCTTTGTATGAACAAAAATTGTTGTGTACAGGAAAGTAAGTGGTGGGGGATGGAAGTGCAAGAAAAAAAATGTCTGCAGAGGTGGAACATACCAGATTCTAAATGAATGCAGCATATCAACTTCAGATTTTATTTCTATGTGTGGCCTATTTACCCAGTTGAGTTTGAGACCCCTGTTCTAAGTTGTGGATGTTAAACTAATTTTCATAAATAATATTTTCTCCCTTGTAGTTTTTGTGATCTCTTAAATAAATTTTTTTCTCACGTGGAAATGAATGTAGCTGTGTGCCAAAACGTCATTGGATAGAAATACAGCAAGATGTATTTGGTCAATAGAGCAGAAAAGCAAAATATAAAATTGGTGCATTCTGCAAGATGTGAATTTACCATATTGTTTTTGACTAAAATATGCAGTTTTACTGTTAAAAAGTCTTAAAGTATTGTGCGTTACTGTATTTTTCAGTCAATAATTGTGAAATATGCTATTTTGTACCTAACCAATCTTTAATTTTATAATACTGTATCTTTAATCCTCAGTGTCTCCAGTGAACAGTTGTTACAAATGTTGAGCTGTCTCCTGATGCTGAGACCAAATAAATGAGATTTTAGTTTTCTCTAGTTCTCTTTTCCTGTTTTTAGCCTGTTTCAGATCAAAGCCAAAAATGGTATTAAACAAGAGAGAAAAAAAAGCTTGGCAGAAAACAGGACTAGATAAATCTCACTCATATCCTGGAGGTCGCTGGCAGCATAGCTCATCCAATGTGTATTTAGACAGCAAGCATATTTTAAGCCATGTGTACCATATTAAAATACATTTTGTTTCAGTTGCTACTATTGTACAGAAAAAAAAGTTAAAATATCTTGGTTTATTTATAATTAGATTCTGTGCTAAAACTGTTTTTTTGCCTAGTGTCAGTGGTAAGTAACCACGTTTCACATATCATATGTAATTAGGCTTCAGGAAGGAAAAATTGCTAGTGTGGCCCCAGTCATAGCTTTGTTAATTATCTCTCCCCTTTACCCATATTATCATGTGATAAGTGTTTGGGACTAGGCATCTCTACATATGTAACATCTAGCTTTTCAGAAACTAGAGAGTTGTTATTAGAGGAAGTTTAAAAAAGGATCTTGGGCATTGGTATATTACAGTAAGTAAGAAATATATTAAGCAGGACATGGTTTAGAGGTAATAGAGGCAACCACCTGGGTTCCTGCTGTGATAAAATTATTTGTGCAGTGGAGGCTTTTGGTATATTTCTTTTGTAAGTTTTAGCATCTAGTGTCGGTTATGATATTTAAAGTATGCTTATTTTAAGCTTTTTTACAGTTTAAATTTGAATCTGATGATTATTCAATTAAAAATTGCTAAGGGGCAACTTAGATACACAGGCTTTCCAGCAAAAAGAGCTATTCAACTTTACTGTACCCTCTGGTCACCTATGGCAGTGTGTATACTGTTGCATACTTTAAAAAACATACTTTTAAGGCCAAAAAAAATACATAAGACCTACCAGTTCATTATTAATATTGTGGTTTCTGTTGATTAAAAACTCCTAGAAGGCAAAAGCCAACAATGCTCTTCTTAGGGAAAAATGATCTTCCAGCTCTGGATCAAAAACCAATCTCCTGTAATGTAGTATGCATAACTTGAAACACACTAGAAAGACAGACCATTTTATAACTCCTTTATTAAATCAACTATAACTTCCTCAGGCAGAGAGTATCATATAAAAAAAAAAAAAAACCAAAAAAAAAAAAAAACCTTGTGTGTTCATGCAGAAACCATCTGTCCTCTAGACCAGTGGTTCTCAACCTGTGGTTCGTGACCCCTTTGGGGGTCAAACGATGATCTCACAGGTGTCGTGAACACGCTGTGAAGCCGGAAGAGACCACAGGTCCCTTTTATATAAGGGTTCCTGCATGGTGACGTCGGGCCCAAGCGTCATCACGTGACACATGTACATGATGACGTCGGGCCGAAATGTCACCCGTGACGTCAGCCCAGGGGTTCGCTGTCTCAACAATTTTGAGAACTGCTGCTCTAGACTAAGGTAATGCACTCTTGTCAAACTTGCATGGGGATTATTCACTAAAGTCTGAATTGTTGCATAAAGGTGTGAATTCACCAGCTGAAGACAGTCACAATGGACTGCTACTGTCGCAGATGCAGCTTTATAATGAGAATATTGTCGCAATTGCGTCTTTACTATGGAAACGTCGCAGTTGAGACTTCACAATTGGAAATTTATTGCGGATTTTCTATGGGAATCCACTGTTTGAGAATTTGACAGTTGAATTCTCACTTTAATCAATCACCCCCGCAGTCCTTGTTATAAATAGACCACAGGAGAGATCTTTGTGTTAACCCTTAATATGTTTATATAGGTCTATTAGGTCACCCCTCATACCATTTTTTTTTTTCTAAACTATCCTAAATTTGATACTTTTTCTTGGCAATGAAGTCCACTAATTCCATTTAAAGTTTTATTTAACGCTCTTTGAACCCACACAGGTTCTTATTTGCCTTGGCAGCATCTGCCCAACAGTAATTGGTACAGTTAGGTTTTAAGTTGTATTCCTTGTTTTTCCATTAAATAACCTTTCTATGCATTGCCATCCTGTGTGCAGAACCTTAAATGTTCAGTGTTAAGCCTCATTTGCCATTTCTGTGCTCAAGCCTCCAACTTAACCAGATCCATAAGTAATAGAATACAGTCTCCTTGTCTTATTTTATTTTATACAGTATAGTATTAGCTTAAATTGTTTTTACCGTGCAGTTCCTCTTCAAGGTAAATTAATAAATATATTGTGCAAATTTTTCCACTACTGACCTGTTTGGTAGTCCACTTGTTAGAATAACTGTCCGAGTATGTAAGTTAATAATCACCCTCTTCCACTGAGTCAGTTAATTATTCAGACATTTTCTTCCAGACCAAGTGCTCTCAAATTATACCTTATAAAGGTATCAAATGAAGACCACCCCCCTTGTTCTAGAACCTACCCCCTAATTGAAGCTGATTAGTTTCAAACATTTTGTCCTCAAAGGTTTTATATTTCTCATGGTAAATCACAACATTGGGCCCTGGGGACATGTGTCCCTCCAAGGTGTGTTTTGTTTTTGTTTTGTTTTTTATTTCGGTTACTTAACTTATTGGAGATATGTGGCTAGGTTAAAGGGGTCTGTGCCAGGAAAATAGGACCAGTTCATATGCATAATAATACTTTGCCATAGGTGATATGGCTACAGTATATCTTTTGGGAAATTATGTTCTAGTAAGTGAAATAAACCCATGGCCTCATAAACATTTCCTTTCATTTTGCAGACGTCTCAACCTCAGAGCAAGCTGAGCTATTCCTTAAGAAGCTTCAACAGTGCTGTGTTATTTTCGATTTCATGGATACGCTGTCTGACCTTAAAATGAAAGAATACAAACGCTCTACTCTAAATGAACTGGTGGATTACATCACGATTAGCAGAGGTTGTTTGACAGAACAGACTTACCCTGAAGTAGTTAGAATGGTGAGTTTACATTCTGTATTCTTTAATGTAACACCTCTTAAGCTACACATAAAGATCTGTTTATTTTATTTATTTCAATGTTCTTGCCATAGGCTAATGCTTATTAGAACATTTAGGCAAAGTACTGAGTTGTATTATTTTGCTTATCTCTTTGAACTTAGACCTCTTTCATCACTTAGAAGACTGACCAATCCAGTCAAAGCTGCTGTAGCCAGAAACATCTATAAAATTAAAGTGAAAAATAATCTTACCAGAATTAAAAATGTGAATACGCTCTCATTCAAATGATTCCTGACTTGAAATTAGTAAACTTGCAGCTAGACTATTTGTTGTTTCAGTAGTAGCTTATAGTGCCTCATACCTCAGATAATTTTAGGGAAAAAAAAAAGAATAACACTTTTTACACTACCCCTCACTGCTAGGACACCTCTTTGGTCAGAGCTATATTGGATCATTATCTGTCCAACTCCTCACCATTTTTAAAAAACACATACTGCTAAAAGAAGGGGTTAAAAATGTTGTTTAATCCCTGCCAAGTAGGTCATTGTATTCCTCCTAAAATATTTCAAGATCTATTTGAGAGATCAGCACAAATGTAATTGATTTCTGAAATAGTTACATCTAAAACAGTTAAAGGGGCACTATAGTGCTGATATAACTGCTCACATACAAATAACACTTTTATACTAAGCCAATTGCTGACACACATAGATTTAATAAAAAAAAAAAAAAAAAAGTTTAGGGAAGAACTAAAACTTGCAGCTTGCTTCCCTTAAATACTTTTCCTGAGAGCTGACATTTCCCCCCTCATCCCCGCTTTCCCTCTTCTTTCTGTTCTGCAAGTTAGGCAACATGAAAAGAAAAAGCTGCCTGACTGCTATTGGTTAAGCAGTGTGCTGACCTTTTGGCCGAATAAATTAAGTTGGAATGCAGGAGATTACAGAGGGAAAGATGACTTGTGCACATGTGCTAAGTAGTAAGTAGGGCAAAAATGTCCAGGGGAGGGTTCCTTTTCATGTAAAACTGGCCAGTACACATCACACACACATTTCCTGGTGCAGGAGTTTATCGATGCTGCCTACTCAATCATTCTGCTTCAGACGAAACATCTACTGGGGAGAAACAATTTTCACTAAGGTATAGTACTGCATATGTAAAGATGTAATTTGACTATACAGGTAGTCCTCGGGTTACGACTGCCTTGAGTTACGTCGTTTCAGGGTTATGACGCTTTATACGATGCCTTGTTCCGACTTACACGGTTTTGCGGCGTAAGATGAACCATACTGTATGAACGTATGATCCGACTTACATCGAAATTCAGTTTACGACGCTGCGTAAGAATGGATCAACGTCGTAAGTCGAGGACTACCTGTAGTTCTCCTTTAAGGCTGACCATTATGTTTATTCACATGTGCAGCCTCACTCACACGCTGACTTGCTTAGGATGGAACTACATCGACAATACAAATTTGGGCAGAATTTATTAAAGTAAAAAACTTTTTACTTTTTTCACCCATAAATTGGGTGAAACGGTTGAAAAAATAGTTTTTGACTTTAGTAAATTTAACCCTTTTTAAAGTCTTATGAGTACCTTTTTCTCAGAAAATTGTTGCAAATTTGAGACAATTTGTATAAAATCCACCTGGCATCCAAATTTTTTTGGGCTTGCTTGCTTGCTCACTCAGATATGCAGATTGGACCAGACAGATGTGTTTTAGTTCTGAGCAAAAAGGTTTTATGGAAACAAACTTCTAATCTGCTCCTATGGCCTTATCATGATTGTTGCTTCTGAACCTAAACTCAGTATGACAAATATACAAATTTATATATGAAAATATGAGTGATGTTAATGCATTAAAGTTGATAAATTGGAGGATAAAAATGTGTAGTTAGATTTCCTTCTACTGAACTCATAGGGCAGTGCAATGGTTCAGTGGTTAGCACTTCTGCCTTGCAGCACTGGGTTGTAGGTTCAATTCCACAACCCAGTGGACTTCGTCTGCATGGAGTTTATATGTTCTCCCTGTACTTGTGTGGGTTTTCTACCACAATCCAAAAACATACATCTGTGTTTGTCTATGAAAAACTAGATTGTAAGCTCCATGGGGCAGTGAATGATGAATCTCTGTAAAGTGCTGCGTAATATATCAGCGCTATATAAATGAATAAATAGTATTTCACCCTTTCTAGAGATCCTTCTACCCCCTTTGCAGTCAGTAGGCATGTTTTTTGCACTTGACCTTATGTAATCTTATGTATTGGTCTGTGTCCTTCCTGCAGTTTGGTTGACAGTTCTGTATAAAATTACTAATAGTTGTCAATGTTTGTTTTAGGTTTCCTGCAATATATTTAGGACCCTCCCACCAAGTGACAGTAATGAGTTTGACCCAGAGGAAGATGAACCCACGCTTGAGGCATCATGGCCGCATTTACAGGTAATATGTCATTTACTTTGTGGTTTATGTATCATTAAGTGCCATATTTTAATCTGTATAATTCTAAAAAAAAAACAACTTTTTTTTTTTTTTTTTATAGTTACATCATCATATTATCTCTTATTCAGTAAGGAATAGTTATTCTGAGGCAGATTTTACCTAGAAATAGAAAAAAATACCTTTGGGATTGGCATGGCAGTTATTTGTACAAGGGACTAGTAAAAATGTTATCTTTAAAGATAAATTCCTGATTTGAATTATTTTTAGTTTTTTCCCCCCACTTCCTTGTGGGTGCTTGCCAATCTGTTGTTTCCTATGGCAGTAGAGTGTAGCATTTTGTTAGCCATAGATATAAGCAGAGATAAGTAGAGTATAGGTGATACCTTTTGGCTAACTGAATAGATGGTAAATACATGCTTTCAAGACTACTTTCCATGCCTGAAGAAGAGACCTAAGTAGTCTGGAAAGCTTGCATTTACCATTTATTCCTGTGGTTCTCAATCTGTGGGTCGTGACCCCTTTGGCGGTCGAACGACGCTCTCACAGGGGTCGCGAACACACTGTGAAGCCCAAAGAGAGCAGGTCCCTTTATATAAGGGTTCCTGCGTGGTGACGTCGGGCCCGACGTCATCATGTCACATGATGATGTTCGGGCCCGACGTCGTCATGTCACATGATGATCGGGCCCGACGTCATTCATGTCACGGGGGGGTCGTGGTCTCAACTAGGTTGAGAACCACTGATCTATTCAGTTAGCCAATAAAAGGTATCACCTATACTCTACTTGTCTCTGCTTATTGTTTCCTATGAAACTCTGGATAATACATGTTCATTAAATGCCCCTAAAATTCTATGAAATTTGATTGCAAATCAGTAGAGAGAGTCAACACAAACAGATAAATAATGGAAGCATTGGAACTGTTAGGCAGAATGTTAGATAGCTCTTTGTATTGTTTCCACTTACATGCCTGTTTGTTGGCAGACTCATATGCTACATTATTATATGCTGTTCTTACTTTTATCTGCTCTTTCTTTCAGCTTGTATATGAATTTTTCATAAGATTTTTGGAAAGTCAAGAATTTCAGCCTAGTATTGCCAAAAAGTATATAGATCAAAAATTTGTATTACAGGTAAGCACAGTACATTGCTATTTCTGTTTTGCCAATTAAATTAAAACTTAAATTAAATCAGTTCAGGTAAGCATCTTATTTCTCCAGAGGCACTTCAGTACTACTCCGTATTGAAAGTATTTCCCGCTTTATGTAGTCAGTGAACAATTAATCAAATGTCTTTTTTTATTTTGCCATTGAGACTCATATTTCCCTTTAGTCCTAATAGAAAGCGCTTGAATCCTGAAATGTGAAATTGCACTCACTTCATTGTAGTTCATTTATCTGCAAATGTAGCCAAATGCAGAAGCCAAGATTCACAAGGAAAAAATGACTGATTTCCTAATATTTAAAATTGCTTTGCTTGGTTTTCTCAGTTGTATTTTTTAGGAATAATTTTACAGGGAATAAGTCCTCATACTGGAAGAAAACAGTATTTATAAAAGGTGACCACCCTTTTTTTTCTATGTCATAAGTTTTTTTTGTGTTTTTTTTTTGGGAAATCATTACTGCCAAGCAACAAAAAACACTATGTAAAGTATTCTTCTTCTTCCAGTTTGCACTAATAATCTTTATATTTGATCCACTGCAGTCTGGATTTTGCATTGCGGATTGGGTCACTGCCCTGGTGAAATACATATTTTAGTTCACGTTCTAAGGTGTTTTACAGATTTCTATTCTTCTAAGCCAGGGGTCGGCAAACTTCTTTGAGGAGGGAGCTATTTTGCTCCCTCCTCCAGCGGTGACTGCTATTTTGTGAGTCGCTGAAGGAGGGAGGGAGCACACTTCCGACGACGACCTGCTGATGGCCAATAAGAAAAGCCATCGGCGGTCATGGGCGAGGCTTCGGAGGTGCGTTCCGAGCCACAGCAAGGCGGCTAAAGAGTCGTAAGTGGCACGCGAGCCGCACTTTGTCGACCACTGTTCTAAGCCACAGTTTAGGCATGTGTATGCATAATATTAAAATCTATTCACCTTGTTCCTGGTTTCAGGTTAATGAAAGGTTGGTTAGTGCTCTGGGTAATGTGTAGGGCTTTTGCAGGTTAGGAAACCTGGCATGGTGGCCAAAACATTTACATTTTCTACTCAGTCAGTAGTCTTCTTTCACTTAGTACACCTTGCTATGATAATCTACTATATTTATTCTTGCAAACAGATGTCAATATTATCAGTTTGCTATTGTTAATACAATATAATATACTATTAATATAATGATTTTATTATTAGCATTGTTTTTTATGATATGTTTAGTATTATACATTTTTGTTTTAATAGTAATGTGGGAGATGATCTCCATTATTAATATATTATTGCTCTGGTTGGCATTTTCACTGCTTTAATTTGCATTATTTGTTCTGTGATAGCCGTACTGAAGCAGATTGTATGCAAATGATCTAATCAAGTGTGAAACCACTGACTTACAGGTGTATTTGTTTCTAAATTATGCAAAATCTTTTCATGTTAAATGAAAATTTAAATATCAAATATCAAAATTCACTTAGAGCAATTTAATTTATGATCTTATGGATAATGGCTGTACCCATCCAGTTGGGCAGGTCATATAAGGGAAGTCCTGGGTATTAAATGTTCTGACTAGTTTCAGTTTTTCATCTCCAGGAGTGAATAATCTGCACTCTTGCATATCTACCAACCTTCCAAGACAACAGATTGCATAAGGTTTTATTTAGGTACCTTGAATCAAAAGTATGAATACTTATGTTATTATGCTTTCTTTTTGATAAAAGCAACACTAGCCTTGAGAATGCATATGTTAAACAAGGACGTATGTGCAGCTAGTAATCAAATTTTGAAGATTGTTGCCCATCTTTCCTCAGCTGGACAACCATATCTAGACACATCTAGGTACCTAGCCATACCATAAAGTCTATCAGACCACAACCCAACCCTGTATGTTCTGTGGGGGATTATCACTTGACTAGGATTAACAACAGGGCTTTGGGGGTACAGGGGAAAGGGAAAGTAACAATGACACACTTTTTTTCTTCTGTGCAAATGGTATATGCATTCCTAATAAAACTTTTTATAGAAACTACGGAATGCACTGCAACATTAAAGAGAAACAAAAGGATCAGAACAAATGCCTCTGTATAGGTTAGCCAAACTTCTGATAGCCTAACTACCTAGACACAATCTGTATTCAGATTACCTAGATCTGGTTGTCAGTCATTACATATCACTCAGGAGAAGCAGTTCATGGCATATATTTTGTAACCCCCCCCCCAGGCACTGGGGGACTGGGGCAAAATATCCTGACTTGAAAGTCAAGGCATTACTATCAAATTAATTATATGGTTTAGTCCAGTGATGTCCAACCATATCCGGCCTGTGACGCGGTGCTATCCAGCTCCTGGTCCGAATTCCAAATTGTTGCAGTCGCGACTTAACTATGGAAAATTGTCACAGTTGCAACTTGAAAATTTCTCGCTGTCACGACTTTTCTTTAGGTCACACCTTTGAAACGGCCCGTGACACGTGTGTCAGAAATTTATATGGCCCCAGGCAGAAAAAGGTTGGGCATCACTGATTTAGTTGTAAAATAAAAAAAAAACATGTGGTATGTAGCTGAAAAGACTTGTTTGGCATCTCCAATCCAACTTAACACCAAAAACCTCTAAATTATCCATTGTGCAAGGCCTATAATAGATGAGTCCAGATGTGCACTGAAGGCCTGCAGAAAATTCAGTGAAAACTGCAGCATGCATCACCACACATTATTCTGCTCGGCTGCAGTGAAACAATTATACATGGTTGTGTCCAACTAATTTAGAAAAAACCCTACAATTGCAGTATAATATTCCGTTTGAAAGAGAATTGAACATTAGATGAGTTCTTAATTTACACACACACAAGATTGGAGTGTGCAAACGTACAGTGGGTACGGAAATTATTCAGACCCCTTTATATTTTTCACTCTGTTTCATTGCAGCCACTTGGTAAGATCAAAAAGGTTCATTTATTTTTTGCTCATTAATGTACACTTAATGTTCTACTCCTTCATTGGAGTCCAGCTGTGATTAACTAAACTGATTGGACTTGATTAGGAAAGGCACTCATTTGTCTATATAAGATCTCACAGTGCATGTCAGAGCACATGAGAAACACGAGGTCTAAGGAACTGTCCAACGAGCTCAGAGACAGAATTGTGGGAAGGCACAGATCTGGCCAAGGTTACAAAAGAATTTCTGCAGCGCCTAGCGCTCAAGGTTCCTAAGAGCACAGTGGCCTCCATAATCCTTAAACGGAAGAAGTTTGGGACGACCACAACTCTTCCTCAACCTGGCCATGCAGCCAAACTAAGTAGTCGTTGGAGAAGAGCCTTGGTGAGAGAGGTAAAGAAGAACCCCAAGATCACTGTGGCTGAGCTCCAGAGATGCAGAGATCCTTGCTGTGCTAAGGCTAAGGAATGCATGAAATCAAAAAGCAAAAAGGAATCCTTGTAAGAAGCACACACTCTAAATCAATAATAGAAAAGTGATGAGCTTTAATTCAGATAAGTGTCACACAACAAAAAAAAAATTGAAACAAGGAGGAAAACCTCCTAAACTCACTCAAAACTCCCATTGCTCAATGCAAAGGCTAAATATTGCTAATAGAAAAAGGCAACTTCTCTTAATCAAATTATTAAGTGTACTAAATAATTAAACAGAGATGGTAACATGACAGAACTCTTCCACATAAAGAATCAGAGACGGCTTACAACCAATGTGTAGCAAGGGAGTAAGGCAACGGACTCATTTCGCTCCACATTGGGAGCTTCTTCTAATGTCTAATTGATTTAAAAAAAAACCCTATAATTCAAGTATAATATTCTGTTTGAAAGAGAATCTAACATTAGAGGAGTTCTTAATCTACTGCCCTTTTCATTTAGATTTTACATAGATATTTTTGTTTATCCTATTTTTCCTCAGTCCCAAAGTGTTACTCACCTGTTTAGTTCACAATAAAATGGAGAAGCCGTGGTTACAACTTTATAGAAATGGGTTCTCAATCTAATAGGCAATAATCTCTAACACATCTCACTCTAATAGGGCTACTACTGTAATTAACAGGGCTGTGGAGTCGGTAAGCCAAAGCCCGACTCCAACTCCTCAATTTCCCAGGACTCCGACTCCCTCATTCATGCTGCATGTTTAAGAGATAACTTAATTTAATCTTTTTATCATCCTTATGATACAATAATCAAGCTATTTAGGTAGAACATAAAATATATTTGTTGGATACAAATTTGCAAATATGCAAAACGCTGCAGTAAGTGGGACAAAAAAAAGTTTTCAACAAAAACGTTGAAAGCTAATTATTGTAGTGAGCAAACTT
>WMED01015376.1:942-13672 GCA_019650415.1 Pipa parva | reverse complement strand
GAAGCAGGGGGGGGCACGGTGGGAGGTCAAGTTTAGAGATGGGCGATGTGGGCGATAGCACCCCTCAAATAGATTGCGTCCTGGGCCTTCGCCCATATCACCCATCAGTAGAACCGGCCCTGAATAACAGATATGTTTTTATTGAACTATCCTATCCTGATATTGCATTTTCACAAAGGGCTACTCAAGGCCTAAGACAGTTATAAACCATTTGCTCTGAAATTAATGCCTGAACATACATCAGTGCACACATGTAAATGTCCAGTCTGAATTAAATGGAAAGTATTTATTAAATAGGTATCTGTTGCAATAACCTAAGTTTGCACCAACTAGACTGGAACTCTTTATTAGTCTATTTTCACAGCATCCCACTAAAATCTACAGCTAAGCAGCAAACATTTACCAAAAACCCCCTAATTACAGTAGTTATTCATTCTCTGTCAGTGGGACTGAATCCGAGCCCAGTGGAATGGACACCTTTCTGTATTTTCCATTTTCCATATGTTCACTTAGTTTTTATTTATTATATTTCTTTATAGCATAACTGAATATTCTCCATGTCATTCGCAATTATGTAAATGGAAAATTGCTATTTCTTGTTGGGTTACTAATTTACCAGGGGCTAGACAATTCCCAGCCCCAATGCTGTCATGCAAACTCATGTCCATGCCACCTACTTTAAATCCAAAGTACCAACTAATGCTATAAAGGACTCCCCTCGGATTCGCTGAGTCTCCCTGTTCCATGAAAAGAAAAGCCTTCCTTAGACTCTGCTTTCTTGATTAATTTATTATTTTTTGATAGCAGAGAATATGAACTTCACCTTGAAAAAACAGTTAAAAAAATCCTAAAGCAGCTGACGCGGGAGGGTGTATCTATATAAAGAATGTTTTATATATATACAGTATATCAGTTTGTCCCAGCCAGTGTTACTTAGTGCAATAGCCTTAAAAACTGTTATTGTCTCTTCCTAATGAATGTCAGGAATACCATGTTTTTGTGTTTCAGGGACACTGAAAATAAAAGACAAGATTGTAAAGAGATAGGTGATTTTGTTTTCACCTTTTATTCATGAAAAAGACAAAAGGGCTTTATCTAATCTCTACAGTCATTACAATAATTACCGTGCATTGACAATTTTACAAAGACTGGAATGACCCTAGAATTGAGAATATTCTGGTTTATATCCTCAACATCATTTATTTAACATCTGAATAAATCTTTCATGTAATTCTTTTTTTATTTTTTTTATTTTTTAAATTACTGCTTTAACTGCTACATCTCTGCTGAGAAGTACCTCCATGGAGTTCCATGGATATCTAAGCAATCAGCTTTCATTTAATCAGAACTTCAGGTCAGATGTTGAAAAAAAAAATCTTCAGAACCGCTTCAACATGCAAATCTCAGAAACATTCACTCTCCAGTTCAGTTGCAAGGGAGCTGGAGAAGCAATTATAAACAACTACTTAACTACTTTACTCTAAAATGCAAATACAAATACAGTACAGCTGCAGCTCAAATAGAAAAAAAAAGTTCAAATATAACTTATAGCTTATGCTTGATGACATTTTATGCAATTACTGTAACTGTAGCAAACAAGTAAAACATTGAGGAGCTCCTGAAGGGTTCAGGGTTATACAAGTTCTAAAATTAATAAAATATATAATAATATATTAATACTTTTCCACTCTACATTACTTACTCTGATTATTTAACATTTTCCCAAATCTACATTAAGCAGGGAAAGTTCATACACGTATCCACCAATTCATTATAGACGTTTCAGTGGATATAAATAATTGATTTTCACAGTCTTTATTATCGTTGTGTTGTTTATTGTTCTTTACCAACCTTCCTCAGCCTAACACATCGTCAAACTAACAAACAGAAAAACAAATCACAAATGCTAGAAGAAGAAAAAAAAGCACTTCACACAACGAAGTGTTGGTATGAACTAATATTTACAGATTTCTATTTCTTGTTAAATTGAATTACTTTTTCTCATTCACATGTGGTATGAATCATTTGAAAATTGAGTATCATGGAAGATTATTACTCATTATTCAATTTTTTAAAAAATGATCATAAAACACCATCTACTCTACAAGACCTACAAGCTTTCTACCTCTCCTACATCATTTGACTAATGATCAGGGTCAGGCTGGGCTATGAGATTCAGCAGGTCCTCCACTGGTACCCAGAACCAGAAGACCTAGACCATGACACAGAAAGCATCTATTTTAACCATATAATATTTGCAACAGCGAAGACCTATCCCTAACTGCCTCTCATCACAGCAACTCTGGAACTATCAGATCATCTTTAATGGCTACTCTGTTCCTTCTGCTGGAGTCACACTCCTTCTGCTGGTGTCAGAAAAACGTTCTATAAATCAGTGTCTGTCTTTCTTTTTTAAAGTACTACTAGTGCAGTGTGTACTGTTTCCCGAGATGGCTTCATGGGCCCTTTCTACTGTGTTATCACTATATGCCAGAGAATTCTATTGAGTTTGTAAATTCCCTGCTGTTAGCTGAGGACTTAAAAGGCATAAAGAGGTTAGGTTATGAGCAGTAAAAGTATTTAATGTACCATGCTTATCTAGCATTTCAAAATCTACTAGATTTTAAAGCATCTTCTAAACCTTTTTGAAGAAGCAATCATCAAACATAGATGGCAGTAAGTATGTCTATTTAATGAAAATCTGGGCATCTGAGTTTTTGTGAGATAGACATGGACATATCTTACAATGCTCAGGTTCTTCAAGTGGTGTGTCCTGAAAATAACCATCCCACCAGAAAATCAAATACCTTTTTCCTGTCACCTGATTCCGTGTTCCAGTGATACCATACTGCTGATGAATGCCAATCTCAGTGTATCCAAAATGAAAGGTAGCTTAAGTCAATTAGCCATTAGACTGGGCCATGGGAATTTTTTTTATCCTGATCATTGATATTAGAATGTCTTTTCCATTTCAGTAAAAGCAGTTTTTTTTAGCCTCTGCATTGAAAAGGCAAGGTGAATGATCTCATATGAAATATAAAGCCAACTTCTGTAAATTGGCAAGCTGTGATATAGTGTGATCATCCATCTATGCAAGCTAATCCTCAAATGTTATTCATTTAACTAGGATACACTACTCTAAAAAGGTAAGAACGTATCTTAAAGTGCACCTGTAACCTCAAAACTAATGCTAATTTAGGTTGTACTTATGAAATAAATGTTTTTGTAAATATATATTTTAAAAAATCTGTCATCTTTCCTGTCAGCCTGCCTTTTCTTTCCCAAGCATTGGGTGGGCGGGGCTTACTGATGATTGTCATTATAGCTCCTCCAATCAGATCCCTTAAATTAGAATCTAGCAGAGATCTGATTGGAGGAGCTATAATGTAAATCACCATCACCCGATCCAGGAAAGAAAAGGCAGGCTGACAGGGAAGATGACAGAGAGAAATGCTTTTTAAAAATACATTTTTTTTTTTAAAATACATATATATTTACAAAAAAAGTTTATTTCATTAGTACAACCTAAATTAGTATTAGTGTTTTGAGGTGACAGGAGCACTTTAAATAATTCCTCAGTTTCCAAACCACCTAAAGCCATTGTTTTAGATCTGTAGATATACTAATGCATGAAAATGGACAAACTAATGCATGAGGCAGATACAAAACATTTATTAAAAATGGACCTTGTATAAAAGATTTTTAGTATCTATTTATATGTTAAGTCTACATTATAATACTTGATTACTGGCATGCATAGCTCAATGGACGCTGTAAAATGTGCACTTTCATATATGGGGTATATACCATGAGCAATATGTACATACAAGAGCAGGACTCACATGTCACCAGTGTTTGAAATAATGCAATGCAACCCATAAACTAAAATAAAACTTTAGGCATATACTGTAGTATGATGGTTTACTTTGATCAGGCTTGAACAAAGTTCCTTTAATTGAACTGATTTTCCACTGCTAGGCTGAATAGCTGTAAACAGGATCTGCACATTTCACAATAAGTGAAATCATTTTTCCAATTGATAAGAGCTAGATAATGATGCACCATAAGGTCTTTCTTTCAAGACTTGTCATTTTGGCATGTAAAAAAAAATGAAATCTAAAGTCAAACTTGTTTCAATCTCACTCATTAATATTTAACGAGAAAGAAGTTAGTAGGGGAAAACTATGCAGACTATATACTTCAATGAGTAGCGCTCTTGAAATTTTTCAATGAAATAATGAAAGAGACATGCTGCTGAATGCATGGTCAGGTGATGTCTCTGAAGATCTCTTTAATGTACAGAAGAAAAAACAGGTTCTCTTATTTTCTTTTGGTATGATTCATGCTTTCGCACTGGGACATCAGTATGGGGATACAAATGATTACCGAGCAGGTAATTATGCAAATATATTTAAGAAAGCCATGTAATTAAAATACATTTTTCCAAATGATTGCCTAGCAAAAGACAACACAAATGATGGCAGCAAGTATGTAACATGGCAAGAGATCCTTGACTTGTTTTAGGCCGGGATCACACTAGCTGATTTCCAGCTGAGCTTGAAAAATAGTCTCCATTGGTTCCTATGGGATAATCCACACAGTCTTTTGTGTTTTTCAAGATAGACAATAATGAGCCTGATTAAAAAAGCTCAGCTGAAAATCAGCTAGTACAACCCCAATCCATGGATAATGTCAACTAGAGAAGTGGTATATCAGTAAGCCTTCTACCATATGGACAATAGTATTCTACCAAGTTACTAAAGTCATCCTCTAGTAAATCAAGCTAACTGGAAGGGCCAACCTTAACTTTTTGCACTGTTGTCTCAGTGACAAAAATAAATTATATTAACAGTTTGGATATTTAAAAAAATATTTAAGCCAATATTTTAAAAGCATATGTCTAAAACATTTGAACAGTAGTGTGTGCATGTTGCTATATTAAGCTAAAGTTCTAGTGTTTTGTCCAGTGGAACTTATCTATTTATACATAGTTGCAATAATGTATCAATGTTTTATATATTTATTTCTTATAAAATCGACTTGCTATAGTACAGGGGTGGCGAACCTTTTTGGCACAGAGTGTCAAAAAGGTGACGTCACCCAGGTGCGCATCCCCTGAAGTGCCGGCACTGGTGAGTGACATCATCACGCCAGCGCCGGGGGAGGAGCGCACATGCATCGAGGGAGGAGAACTCCCTTGCCCGTGTGCACTTCTTCAGTGCAGGCCACGGATCCGGCCTGAAAACTATCAGATTGGGTACGTGGCCTGTACGGAAAGCAGGGTTTGGAAACAGCTCACGTGCCAACAGAGAGGGCTCTGCGTGTCATTTCAGAGACATTGCCAAACAGATGAGGGGGTTATTCACCAAAGTCTGAATTGTTGCGTATAGGTGTGAATTCACCAGATAAAGACAGTCACAATAGGCTGGTACTATCGCAGTCACGTCTTTATAATGAGAATATCAGTCTCAACTTTATTATGGGAAAATACTCACAATGTCAACTCGCGACTTTACAATGGGGAAATTGTAATGGATTTACTATGGGAATCCATTGTTTGAGAATTCGACAGTTGAATTCGCACCTTAGTGAATAACCCCCTCATTCTCACATAATCCCTCTTTCTACACACAGGAATACATAAGGGGGATATTTACTAAGGTCATTTTGACCAATTTGATATGTTTCGCTATTTTTTTGCCCATTTTTTTCTGCTGCATTTTGAATTTCCTCTAATTTAAGTCATATAAATGTTATCAATCTTGATGTGTTAATACAGCTACAAGTTACATTACTGCCAAAGGAGCCCTTTCGATCAATATCACCAACTTTTCCAATGAGAGTACACCATCTCCATAGGGAATAATGAGTTTTTGCCTCCCTCAACCAGAACACTTGTTAAGGTTAAAAAAAGTTAGAAAGTGCTTAATAAGTTTCAATATCGGCGATGTTTTTGATATCGCTGATATCGATCATGCAAGGAAAAGTTATTCAATTTTAGTAATTATCCCCTTATTAGTCTTAGACTTGAATCGGGGCATATTTACCAAGACCAATTTGATCTTATCGATAGATTTTATCCCATTTCACTATTATTTTTTGTTTCCCTGTATTTTTTCAATTTCCATGATTTACAAAGGATCAATAAAAATGTTTCCCCATTGAAATAAATCATTAACAGTGGAAAACTCTGCAATGCTTTTCTATGAGGGTTCCTTCCTTTACAGATTGATATTGATATTAGTTTTCAAATGGGAAATATTTTGGACTTAGGCTAGATGACAAGACCATCTCCATAGGGAATAATGGGTTAACACCAGCCTGAGGGTGGAGAATTCTTTTGGGTGATAAAAAATGTTTTTGAAAAGCTTAGTAAATAGGAGAAAACAACTATATTGTTAAATATGGGCTGTTTCTCCTGGATTTAGTAGTTGAAAAATGTGTTCAACTTAAGTAAATATGCCCCATTTAATTAGTCTCACACCCTCTCACACATACTCATATACTAATAGGCCTTCACTCACACATATTCTCATACTTCACCAATGTTGGACTGAGACATCATGGGCCTGCCAGAGAGGTTGGTTGCAAGGGCCCACAGCCCACTAGCAAAATTTGTCATGTACTCCAGAATATCATAATATATGATCAATTTTGTATTCTGGGGCCCACTGGTGGATCCCCTGGTTCTCTAGTGCGTCATTCCATCCCTGCACTTCACTCATTACTGCCCAATATAAACAACAAAGCCATCTCAAAACATGTACCCTATCCTTCCTTCTCACATCCAAACACCTACTGAACACTGACATCTCTCATACTGTCACTCTGATCTTACACATATCCTTTCTCTCTGAGCAATGCTGCATAAGTAAACCACTCCAACAGCTCATCCAAGCCTTCCTGGGAATGAAATATACATCTGGTGACAAGTTCTCTAGGCAAAATAAAGACAATAACAGTCAATTCACTGCAATACACTATTTACTATTTCAGTGGTGCAGCAGGTAGCCAGGAACTGGTGCCTAAAACTGAGTGAGACAGAGGCTGAAGGACAAACAATATTCATTTTACTCATAAAAGAGCAGCACTGCAATTTGGATATTTAAAAAGCAGATAATCTACATCCAGACTACTATTTACAAGTGATTGTTTAACTACAGCCCTTGAAGTGGTGCTGAGAGTTGCAGCTGATGCTGTAGCTTGGATATATCTGATGTAGACCTGCTACATGTTATGAAGCATTGCAGATTTAGCTACTGTTGCATGCAAGATATCATTTGCAGTTTGTATTGGGTGCCGTACTTTAGTTAGAATAGGTATAGACAGGTGTCTAAGAAGCTGGCTTAAGTGCATTATGTTGGTTTATTATAAGGAAGCGCATTAGGATTTGAAGGACTAGTAACTCACAAAAATTCCTTTTTGGATTTGCATGGCAGTTACTCAAATACCGCACTTCTAAAAATGTTATCCTGAAATTAGAAATCATGAATTATATTGATTCCTGCCTGTTTTTATCTTTACTTATAGCAGCCATGTTGTTAAACAGACCTCATTCAGTCCTATTGTCTTCTATGGTGCTTTAGATATTACACATTCAGGAACTGAGCCCAAAAGCCCAATTGTTTTAAAGCTAAATAGCTAAATATCATACTTTATATACAACGCAGTATTTAAAAGTGCATTTGATTTATTTAAATTTTTTTTTTTTTTTTTTTGGTTAATGTCCTTTTAAATAGTAGAGTATAATTAAGACTGTGAGTTGACTGCATCCAGTTTTTGAAGGACAATAAAGTTTACCTGATGTGTCTATGTCCCTCTAATGCTGGTATCAGAATTGCCATGTAACAACAGTCCCCAGCGCTTAACTGTTTATGTGACCCTCATTACAAGTGCAATGAAATAATATGGAACCTGGATGCTACTAAGATTCCCCCTCGAATACTTAGACAGTGTAAATTGTAGTTCATTTATAACAACGCTATTGTAGTACATCCAACCTTTATCAATACTGAAAGACTTACATAGAACGTATCTACAGTTCCTGGATAGCGAAATGCATTTAATTGAGCGAATGAACTTTAACCTTTGCCTGGAGATTTCTATTTAAGTGTCCAGACAATTCCAAGAACTCCGCTGCCTGTTATGTATAATGTAAGGTGTTGAATTTCCTCTTGCGGTTAAACCAAACAGACCCTCCAAAGCAAAAAAGGTTATTTATCTCTTTTATTACATACATTTTTGTTGCTAAGCATCGTATATCCCACAGAACCTTACAAAAGTCCTGCCAGCTTTTCATGGAGGCTGAGATACTTTATCATTCTGATAATCTCCCAGCAGGCTACAGAAAATTACTTCTAGCATTGCCATAACACCTTTAATTTTTCATGTTCAATGCATTTTTTTATTACTCGTCGAAGAAGCTGCCAGTATCTCACTTTTTTTGCTCTAAATGTTTTAATATTACTCATTTTTACTACTACATTCTCGTTTTGCTCTAGTATATCAGCTGTCATTGATCATTATTTTTATGCCAGAAGCACCTTGGTGTGATCTTTAACTTGCCCAGCAAAAGGCTTATAAAAGATTTGACCATGGAACACAGAAACAAAATCTACAGCGCTTGTCTTAGCTAGAAGGATTTAACCCCCTGTTTACTTAAACAAAGCCCCCGCAAACCCACTTGTCTTTGTGAAAAAGGAGTTAAAATTTAATGCGCTGCAACTTTCAATGACATACTGAAAAAGATCAAGCGGCATTTGAACTTGAAACTTTTCTTATTCTTCCCCTGAGTTTTCACGACTGACAGAATAACAAATGACATTAAAACTCAGAAGCCAAGCTTCAAATAAATATATTCACCACCAACAATCTGGAGAGGATTTTATTTAGTGCATGAAATAAAAAGTGATTTTTTTTCTTTAAAGGTGAAAGAAAGTGCAAAAAGAGTTTGGAATACATAACAGCTTAAATGATTCTATGTTCTTTATCAAATGTTTTATTTGCCGCTATACAGTATATTTTCTTCTAAGTACAAGCTTTCAAACAGGCCCTTGTTTTATAGGATCATTCCAAGCACTATTTTTTTGGAGGGGTCGGAGGACTAAAATTTTCATACATGAAATTTACCAAACTCGAAAAGGCCGATTTTGCCTTTTCAAGTTTATACCTTCCAAAAAATCGTCGTTCAATCAGTAAATATCGATCGATATTTTTCAATCAGTTTTTACTGAGCGACACTTTACATTAGTACTTTTGGCTACTTTTCCATCGAAAAATCCAATTGAAAAGTTTTGCTCGATGAAAATCAATTGAAAAATATTGATTGATATTTGCCAATAGAACTCAGCGATATTTTACAGGGAATAAACTCGAAAAGGTGAAATTGGCCTTTTCGAGTTTAGTAAATTTCGCCCAATCTCATTTTCACATTTTAGTTACTCCTTTCCCTGAAAGGTACCTGCCCAGCTTCCTTTTTTCTTTAAGCATCTCTCGATGTGCTGGGGTCTTCCTTATTTAGTTAAATAGGCCAGAGAACTTGGGCTGCTCTCTACCACTGGACTGCAAGCCTCTGCAAGCCAAACTGTACAATTTTCACAGAAAGAACCTGCACAGTAGCGTAAAGAGCCATGTCATATACCTGCACCTGATTCAGTACCCAATTGTATATGTGCCGGCTGTGCAACCACTCAATTGTGCATATGATGGTACCAGGTGACTGCTCATGCCATTTGCTTAATGCCACCAGACAAAAGGTAAACTTGAGGACATCCCATGAAATTTCAAGTTCATAGGAAGGCAGCAATAGTAAACAATACTATATAAGGGAGAATAATCCAAAGCTTTGGTTCCCCTTTAATAATGTTTGAGTTCCTTTAAAGATAGGAAAGCAACACATTGAAATTACATTAAATACTAATTCAAAATTATTGATTCATTTGGTATAATTGTTATCTAGTCTGATATTACTGTATTAGGGCTTTAAGGTACCACATATGACTATTTTCCTCCTATTAAGCACGTTTCCCTATGACAGTGGTTCTCAATGCGTCACGCATCATGTCATGACGTTCGGGTGAAACGTCATCACGTACGCGTGTCACGTGATGATGTTTGGAACAGACGTCACCAAGCAAGAACCCTATATAAAGAGACCTGCGGTCTCTTCCAGCATCACAGCGTGTTTGCGACCCTTGTGAGAACGTCGTTCGACCCCCAAAAGGGTCGCGACCCACAGGTTGAGAACCGCTGCCATATGATAATATTCTGTCTGTTTCACATATATAATGTTACATATAGTTTTATTTATTTTAAGCAGCAAGGTTTGCCAAGACTTTGCTACTTTTATAGACAAGTATAATGCAACTGAAACAAGCAGGTCTCCTGGGCACCCTATTAACCAATGAAGGAAGCCTTCGACCCTCTCCATGCTGTGACCAATAGAACTAAATAAATGTGTCTAATTTGCTTAGCTGGGAGGATGGGTTGTTACAGAAGGTTTTAAATTACTCGCCGACCATTACAGTAATGCTACCTGTTGGTAAATTATCCTCCTCCCATGATTCAACATTATGGGTACCCTGTCTAAAGAACAAAAGTTCCCTTATCTTACCCTTAAGTGGATGAGTACAAAAGGTTCTTAAAAACCTAAAGAAAAAAAAAAGTCTGCTTACCACTGACAAAAAGAAGTCATGGGGAGAACCGTTATCACTTGTTGACTTATTATGGACAATCCGCTAATAATAATATTGACGTATTTTACCCCCAGCCTGTTATTTTTTTATCCTGTCCAGTTAAGCAATATCATTATGCCCCTGTCTTTAAAAATACATCTGGGCTAGTAAAAATGGCACAAGTAAACAAAACCCCAGCCCAACATAACAGCAGCGAAGATGCTTTCTTACTCGCAGTCTAATTCCGAACTGAATGGCCAAACCATTAACTCGTCTTTTATTATTCAGGGATGTAAAAAAAATACATTGACATCACTAAGTATGTTTTTGACTAGACTGTTGATTGAATCGAGTAACTTATACAAGCAAACTATATGAAAAAGAGAATATATATATATATATATATATATATATATATATATATATATATATAACAATAGAAAGAAGCAGAGAATAGTAATGTAGTAATGAAATTCATAACATAAATTTATGCCACACAATATAGTCTTTCTTATTTCCCAATGACCTCATGCTAGGTTTTCAATCCAGGTGTTAAGGGAATACAGCTGACATATTCTTCACATTCACAGCTTTAATGATGCCCAGAGCTTTCATTTTCCCTTGCACAATAACAATGGGAAACATGGTTTTCTTATGTACAACATAAAAACTAATAAAGTACCCAGCTGTTCCTCCCTGGTGACTTCAGTTTCTTCCTTGTAAAGTAATGTCAGGCGGAGATGAATGGGAATGGCAAATTCGACGGATAACTATTACTTTAATATTGCTACACTTTCTATGCAACTCTCATAGGACCCTATTAAAAGCTCTAGAGTGAAATGGACAGAATAGGAATGATAACACCCAGGTTATGGATAAATGTAATAAATTGGTTAAAAAAAAAAAAAAATCACCCAGGCAGAAATAGAAATGTTTCACCTTTTATGGACATTTTCTTTGTAGCTTGGATGATTATTTATGTGTTTGCAAGTGTAAGGATTGTATTAAGGTTGTGAATAATTGTCCGGTTCACATTTAACAAAAAATGTCTGATTGCTGAAATAAATGAAATGTAAACATTTCACTGCGTAGAGAAAAAAATGATAGTAATTATACATGTTCAAGGGGAATTCTAGCTTATTTTTATGAATGGATTTATTTCACTTTAACTTTCAATGAATATTTAGAAAACCCATATATAATATACAGTAGGCAGGTCATTCTGCACACCGAACTCTACAGAGGGTTATTCACTAAAGTCCCAATTGTTGCATATTGGTGCAAATTTGTCAGATAAAGACAGTCGCAATAGGCTGCTACTGTTGCAGTCGCATCTTTATAATGAGAATATTGTCGCAGTCGCAACTTTATTATGGGAAAATTGTCGCGACTTTACAATGGGGAAATTGTAGGAGATTTGCTATATAAATCTGCTGTTTGCGAATTCGACAGTCGAATTCGCACCTTAGTGACTAACATATTTGTATGTATGGCATATTTACTAAAGTTGGAAAACCGTATATGCTATTTTTTTACTGTTTTTCACTGATTTTTTTTTTCAATTTTTTTACTGAAACAACATTTCATCACGTTGAGAGTGGCGAAAATCCATTATTCCCTATGGAGATCGGTCTGTATAAAGTCCCTGGCGTAATAAACGATGATATCAATAACAATATCAAAGGGTCCCTTTGATATTAACGTTAATTGTAGGAGTAGAACCACATCAGTATTTACCAATATTGATTTTAATCAATATCGATACATTTTTTTTTTCCTATTTCATAAATGAATACAAAAGGAAAATGTGGCACGAAAAAAATGACGATTTGGTTTTCTGCCTTTAGTAAATATGCCCTTTTAAATGTTTATTCCTTCTGTGAGGAGAACAATAACAATACCACCTACTGACTCTAATTAAACGGCGCCCTGCAGTGGTCAGTGAAGAAACAAAACTAATTAAATCATGTTGGTTTGGTTTTACTGCACATTATCTTTTAATAATATTTCTGACTCGGGGGGAATTCAGGAGGTAATTCATAAAGCAGCGAAGTGAG
>WMED01015375.1:0-11372 GCA_019650415.1 Pipa parva | reverse complement strand
CCCACCAAACTCACCCATGGTTGCCTTATGGTAGCCTTATCTATATACTGTACTAAACTCTAATCTGGCAGTTTTAGTCAATTAGGAGGAGGATTCTGGACAAATATATAAAAGGTCTATGAAAAGAAAAAAGGCTTTGAAAGCACTGTCCTAGACCCTTTAGATAAATAACTTATGATATAATTATAGTATACATATAATACATTAAGATTTGACTTTGCTGGAAGAATTGAATGGACATAACCCAGCTAGTACACACAGATGCCACGATAAGTCCTATGTGACTGCGCAGCTGTTCAGATTCCTCAATTACAGAGGCACTGGGCTGGGCTGAGAGAACTATTCTTAATTTTAGGGTCAGGTCCTGGGTAGTTTGTGAGAACTGGTTCCCAGGCAATGCTGGCATTGAAACCAAGGCAACAGGACACACACATCCCCTCTATTAATCTATTACGCATCATGTCAGAGGCCCTGCTTTGCTTAAGGCTTCGTCCAGACATCCTGAAAGCAAACAAACCCCAAAAATTAACCCCTTCACTGCTGACAGCTCCAGAAGGCGATGTTGTGTTCCTGATGTCTGTAGTCTGTAAGTACCTTTGCATGGAGTAAGAAGTACAGAATGATGGAAACATCTATAGGTAGAGACAGGTAGGTAACCAAGTATACCTATTATGTTAGTAAGAGTCTGGGGGCCATTTCAGGTTGCAGATACAGACCTGGAATCTCTAGGAGAGTGGGAATTTTATCTCCGTTATTATGTATCCTAATCCTGCAGCCTAAAATGAAACCTCCCAGTGCCTACCTGTCGCTAAACAATAGATACATGGTGACCAACTGAATTTACAGCATGCTAGACTGGATGGGGAGATTCATATTTGTGACTTTATATGCAGGTGGTGAAGTATAGGGATGTAAGCAAGGGCTGATTTTGTCATTTGACACAGCTCATCTGGATATCTCAGTGTGTTAACAGTAGTTTCTCCTGAGGACTGCAGGTAAATTTACTGCATTGCTTTGAGTTATCTCAACTTAGTGTTTTGGAATAATGCAAATGGAATCCTTTCACATAGTATTACACGACAAAGTCAACTCTGCTACACCCAGCGTGGGACTGGCTTGGGCCTCCCCTTCGCTGGCCAGTGTCGTGTTATATATGATGTCACACACAAGGTTGGCAAGAAAAAGGCTCAAGTCAGTCCCATGCTGGGTGTAGCAGAGCTGACTTTGTCATATAATACTATGTGAAAGGATTTCATTTGCATTATTCCAAAACACTGAGTTGAGATAACTCAAGGCAATGCAGTAAATTTTTCAGCAGTCCTCAGGAGAAACTACGTTTAACACACTGAGATATCCAGATGAGCTGTCGGGCTGGCCTGGAATTCTCTCAGTGTCCCAGAAGGCCAGTCCGACACTGACTACACCTGCATATGCCAAATGCACAAATGTTCTATTTCATAGGCTTCTGACTAAATTATCCTTAGCGTGCACACTTATGGCAGGAGAATTAGATTGTAAGCTCCACTAGAGGAATGGACTGATGAAAACAGTCAGCTATTCTCAGTAAGGTACTGCAGGATATATTACATGAATAAATAATTAATATGTATATGAATAAATGATACTAATCACCCTGCCAATAAATATTTGTGCATAAGGAGTAAATACAAGGCATGGCTCCCTATAATTGTGAAAACGAGAAGGCTGCACATTCCCCTTTCTGTGAACATTACTAGAGACATTTATATTGAAGAATAGAATGGGTTTGTGTTCTTGGTGTCTCTGGTACATATGTTACAATGTTAGTCCAATGTTAACAATAAGCATTCTTATGTTAGTTAATATAAAGCAAAACTATAGTGCAGGAAAGAAAATCTGTTCAGCAGCCAAGATAGCCTGAAAAGAGGAGCAAAAAAAAATGTTAGCAAGGGGCACAGGTTGGGAGCAGCAGCTGGAGTCCAGAGGGGCAGATGGGTTGTTTCTGCAAAGAAGATTAACCTGCAAAAGACTACTTAAGATGCATAGATGCTTTGCCTGCTATTTAACACAACCACCAGGGGGCAGTACCCAGACAGAGGCAAATAATAATAGGAAAGCAGGGAAAACCAACCCAGAAGTTCTTCAGCTGTGCTAGAATTCCCTGCATCCTTATGTAGATACGTGGAGAGAGATAAGCGACGGCTGAAGCGCAGCAGGTTAGGCATACATATTGTGAAGATCACACAAGTGGGGGCATGTATACCATACAAAATGACCAATAACCTCATTGTATCACTGGTGAAGGGGGTTTAAACTTATCACATGGACTTACTTTTTTTGTAAAGAAGCTGAGAAATTGAACTAAATAATCAGAATTTAGTAGCATGTTTATTAAAGGTCATTATTAATGGGTTTGCAAGGTTTTGGACAATTTTGTTTTCACTTTTGCCCATTTTGCCTAAGGCTTTTGCATTTTTCACCCGTTTTGCCATGAATTTTGCTGTGACTTGACCTTCTACAGAAACTAATCGTTCTTGCCCATAGGGTTATTCAGCAAAGAGCGAAGTCGAATAGTCAATGCAGGTGTAGCGAATTCCTACCCCTTCATGTTGCTCCAGCAGATGCAAATTCACTGCTTCTTATTCACTAAACTGCAGATTCCTGTTCGGAGGGTCACAAATGCTATTTGATCTGTAGTAGGGCATATTCAGTCAAATAGTAGATGACTAATGATGTGAAATCACCTAAGTAATGTGAAGTGATCCCATGATTCCCTTTGATCTGCTTAAAGGAGAGAATATGACTCACTGACTAAAGGGTGAATTCACCTGGCGAATATCCCACTTACTGTATTCTGTCAATATTGTAGCTGTTTCTATATCATGTTGTCCCTAGGTCATGTTGTCATTTAGTCACAGTCGCTAGTGTCACTTTTGAATGATTAGTCACCTTACACAACACTGGTGCCCTGCCACCAACCCCCCAATTCACTGTTCTGAAGTGGCAAAGTCAAACAGGTGAATTTGGAGCAGTTCACCTAGTCACATCAGCACCTCTGACACAATCTGATGCTCAGTCAATAGTAAAAGTACCTGTGCACATGCACACAAATGGATGCCAGGAGCTCTGTAAGTTTGTGACTATTGTAGTCGCTCGAATTAGTTGCATATTCACCACTTCACAGAGTTTAGTCCATAAGGGAACATGGGAAAGTGGCAAACAGATGTGAATTCATAGCTCTACGTGACTATTCGGTAATTACTCAATGTCAATCTAACTAGATCTTACTTATATTAATTTCAAAATACTATTTATAGGCAGGATTGATTATAAGAAAGGACATTGGCACCAGTTTGTCATATTTTGGTACACACTATTGTCACCCTTATTATAGTCGTCAACAATACAAGTGTTATTTACATTCCCCTTTAACCCCTTCGCTACGTGTCATGGTGCTGCGCCATGACATAGAAATACCAGTCGCGTACGGGTTATGTCGCTGCGCCATGATACGGAACCATGATTTATCTGGCTCCATACGGGTTATGGCACTGCGCCAAGTTAATAATTTATGATCTGGCCCCCGTAGCGAAAGGGTTAATGCGACAATGTTCCTAACTTGTGTTGTGACTTGATCTCTACATTTTCTTCGTCTTGTGTTCAATGGCCTTAACCAAAGCCCTGCTATCAACCCCCTTCTTCACCAGTGAACTTTGAACTGTATTCCCAGGTAACATCCCCAGTTTGCCACACCGTGATGCTTAATGAATAGCTGAATTGCATGTGGATACGTAAGCTTCTTAAGTACATGACCATTGCAATTAGTCCTGAATTTGCCACATTGATGAAACTTACAGAGACTGATAAATAAGTGGAGTCAGGGAAATGAAGACTGGATGTGAATTCGGACCAAAGCCCTCGAGTCTGGAGTGACTAATGATTTGGCAAAAATGAAACGCCAAAAAATGAATGAAAATGATGATAAATAGTGGTGGGGCTAAAATAACAGAGCAAGGTGGCAAATCAATAAAAGGCAGTGGAAAAAAATAGAGAAAACTCAGCAACGGTGACAAACCTTAGAGAAAAATGGGCCGTTTATAGAAAACAAGTTGAATAAATTGAAGAAAATGTAAAAAAAACAAACAAAAATCACTTATAAAAAAAAGGGAATGTAAAAATGTACTTTTGGAGATAATAAAACATATTATAATATATAATTATAATATTTTATATGCATTGTAGATTTAGCCGAAATTTAACCAAACAGTAAATGACTTCTCTGCAGCAACATATAAAAATGTAAAAGTGGGTGCTGCCACACATGCCTGTCAACAGGTAAGTAGTGCAATTACAGTGGGGCTCATACATGAAAGTCCAAGCAGCCATGTAAACTTCCAGGGGGTTATTCAGGAAGCTCCGAAGTGAGGCGCGTAGTGTTCGCCTCACTTCGGAACAAGTGACATGCGCATGCTGATGTCCTGAACTTGGACATCACCATGCGCATTAAAGGGATTCCCCTCCCGGCGAGAGCATAAGAGTCTCCTCACCGGGAGGGGAATCCCTTTAATGCGCGTGCTGATGTCCGCGTGCAGGACATCAGCATGCGCATGTCACTTGTTCCGAAGTGAGGCGAACACTACGCGCCTCACTTTGGAGCTTCCTGAATAACCCCTCCAAACTTGTATTCATTCGCTCCATATTCAGCAAACTTGGAGAGGTGCCAAATTTGCAACCAATTTGGATGCATACAACAGTCAGGCACTTACAGAGCTCTTCGCCCCAATCTGCACGCACGTGGCACAGCTAATATACCTCAAGCATCCGAGTATGTCAAAATGGTGAATTCAACAAGGCGCACTGTGTTCAATTTGCCAGTTTTACTTTACCAAATTAGGTAGGGCAGGGCTCCTACTGTCTGACTGACTACACCCCACTAAATAATAAACTGCGCTCGACACCATTCTTTGCTGTGGGAATCCGCCAATAGGAGTAGAGAATTCTCTACTATCAGAGAGTAGTAACCCAAAGTGACACGTCTCTGTATCATCTAACAAGGACATAAAGTGCCATGTGATAAGTTTCTGCAGAATTATATGCCGACACCAGAGATTGCAATGCATGTATAGACTTACATACATTTCCCCCTTTTTGGCTTCTGCTCATAGAGGTTAAAAATTTGCATGGAAAAAAACTAGATCCTCCAAGTACTTCCAATTCCCCCTCTCTTTGCATCCACCAGGCCAGTTACAAAACCACAGAGACAGTGTTACACCCCACCCATCCTACTGACAGCCGATAGCAACAATTTGCAAATTCCCAGACCTTATAATAATCAGCTGCCACGTGTTTAGTCATTGCAGTACCACAATGCACCAAGTACACAGTACACATCTTTTTAAGAAAAACTACTCTTTGGTTAAATCTCTTATTAAATTGATAGGTCTGATAGATAAGAATGCAATAAAAAATTGCTGAGATCTGATTCACAATTAAGAAGTTATGAGATCCTGTATTGTGTTGTCCCCTAACAGTACAAGGCAGACATTTTGCTGTTTTAGACACACCCCTTCCCTCTCATAGACCTCTGTGTGTGCGTGTGAGTGTCTGAGAGAGGGAAAACAGCAAAATGGATGCCTTGTACTGATAGGGAACAATGTGATGCAGGAGTTCATAACATCTTAATTGTGAGTCAGATCTCAGCACTTTAAGTTTTATTGTGTTCTTATCTATCAGACCTATCCATTTAATAATGGATTAAGCCAACATTCAGTTCTTATTTCACACCAGAGAGACAAATAATCTACACTTCCATTAGTCTTCTGCAGTCAGAATAATAAAAGCAATATTCAGATTGGTTGATATGGCTTATAAGACCTGGGCAATTTTTCCCTGTTGAACTTTACTCTGATTAAGTTATGTCCTCAGTCAGTAAAGGTAAAAATAAAATACATATACATTTTGAGTTAAAATGTACAGTCTCTATTTATATGAAAGGGTGCTGAGAGGAAACATTAAGCCAGAACATTGTGTAATGAAGGATACATAATTTTAAGTAGAATCAGTACAACCCCCCCATAGATGTTCTGCATTAATAAGAATGTCTACCTTTTAGCTATCAAATGGGTCAAGTATATGACTGCCCGCAAAAGCCTTACTGTCAATTAAAAGCAGAACTACAGAATCCTGTATGCTCTGCCATATAATTATGTAAAATCATGCATATTTCAAATATGAGTTGATTAAAATCTATCTGAAAATCACCAGTGGCTCATAGCAGTCACAGTTATGACAGCAACTGATCCCACAGGGGGACCTTCCGCCACTGCTGCACTATCCAGCTGAACCCCTGCTGCAGGAAAATGTTTGGCTGTGGGAGTGCTTGATGGGGCGACACAGCAGGTGGAAGGTCGAAGCCCTGTTGCCAATGTTGAACCGGCCAGAGGAATGGGGCCCAGTGAGGCTCACTTCTTTAAATTTACGTCACTGAACATCACCATTTTGTCACATTTTCGGTAGACATTTTTTAAAGCCTTTAAAGTGAAATGTCTACAAAAGAGGAAACCTGCCATAAGCCCCCAATGGCAACTTACATGAGACAGTCAATTGCACATATGCATGTCAGTACGCCTTGGGGAATTGTCACTTCAATACATGATGAACATATTGTCGCATTCACAAAAAGAAATGATGCAAAGTGGTTCATAAATACATGGCCGGAGTAATGTAAAGAATTGGGAGACCATCTACCATATTGCAGAGAATAACGACATTTGCTGAATATGCAAATTTAGAGTTGTGGCCAATTGTTGCCAAATTCTGCACCTAAATATGCCACAAAAATTTGGACATGCTTCAATTTTTTTTCAAATCAATCAATATTTAAAATTTGCACAATTTTATGCAATAATTATTATATGGCAGAAACCATACTCTGGGGTTCCCTTTTAATAATATACTTACTGGATGCTGTGTATTGAGTAAAGCAAAACTGCTCTATCTCTACAGTTGTGATTTCCCAGGGAAAATACGTAACATATGCTACGATATGTTTTCAAGCAGCATTCTTTTACAAGTTCCCATAAAGCAAGGATGTGGTTAAAGGCAATGAATGTAAGAGACAATGTCCTATCATAACATGACTGTGGGAAACAACAACAGTACAAAAAGAACCAGAATGCATTATATTAAGAGCCTGTTCAGTAAGTCAGCTGTTATCTATAAAATATTACGGTAGTTTACTGGAATCATTGGTAGCTAGACTTGGCAATTATGTGAGTGATTTTTACTTTACACACTTCAATTCCACACTGGACTTCATCTGCATAGAGTTTATATGTTCTCCTGTACTCGTGTGGCTTTCCTCTGGGGATTCTGGGTACCTCCCACAATCCAAACATATACTATGTAGGCTAACTGATCCTAGTATGTGTCTGTCTATGTGTGCATGACTGTATAGATTGTACGCTCCATGGCGCAGGGACTGAAATGCATAATGAATCTATGCAAAGTGCTGAATAAGATATCAGCGATTTATAAATAAATGCAATACAATACAACATTATATGATTTTTATGTACTCCAAAAAATACTGAATGGATATTTATAACTTGAAAAATATTCAACAGTCACTGGTGGCAGCCCTGCTTAAAAAAAATGTTGAAAAAGAATGCTGTTAGCATAGAAATATAAAGTGACTTATTGCAGGCTTGTAGCAATCAGAGCGAGAAGACTTAGTAATTGCATTTTCTATCAGTGGCTTTCTGAATTTAGTCCTCTAGTTAAAAAGAAATGAGGCATTTTACTGATCCCAGGGAGATGCTTGGAAAGTTGTGCATTGCAGGAACTGAAATGTAGGTTTGTCATGTAGGTCAGCCATGATACTGTAGCAATTACTCTGAAAACCACTGGTGGGATATGTGACCCCCACCATGCTATTAAAACTCACAGCGGAATTATTTTCTTCATACCGGTTTGTGTGAGAGGCAACAAATAAAATGTTAGCTGCAATTGTATTTTAAAGATGAAATCATGCAGCAGGGCTTGCATTGGACAATGCCCAGGATGACTCACTGGATGTTCTGAGAGTAAGAATACAACTAGCGTATAATGTTTTATTAACATGAGACTTTTAAAGCACATGTTAGAGGTATGTATGCAGTCATTCTGTTACGGTTAAAGGGAATCATCTTTTTCTTAATGGATTTGATAGTTCTGAAACCATATCTAATTTTCATTGACAGCAATATAAGACAGCCACCAAAAAAAAAAAAAAAATAATGTTGAAAATTACTTTGGAATAAAAAATCTGAAGAAAATGTGAGACTTCTCATTTTAATCATCAGAATCAGAACTATTACATTATTTTTCTGAAAAAACACTGCTGCATCTCTACTGTTAGTGACAGTGAATATTTCATTTTGATTTGGACAACCAAATGATATGTGAAACTGTGGCCTGTAAACTTTGTAATATTTGCAATTTAGAGGGAGAAAACAATAGATTAGGCAAGGACAGATCTAATTTATGCTGATTAGGTGTATATAAATTGTTTACTATAGGTGTATAGAAATTGTTTACTATAGGTGTATAGAAATTGCCTACTATAGTTGTATGGAAATTGCCAACTATAGGTGTATGGAAATTGCCTACTATAGGTGTATAGAAATTGTTTACTATAGGTGTATAGAAATTGTTTACTATAGGTGTATAGAAATTGTTTACTATAGGTGAATAGAAATTGTTTACTATAGGTGTGTAGAAATTGCTTACTATAGGTATACAGAAATTCCCAACTATAGGTGTATAGAAATTGCCAACTATAGGTGTATAGAAATTGCTTACTATAGGTGTATAGAAATTGCCTGCTACTCATCTGAAATGTCTTCATAGTTCCATAAAATTTGCACAAATTAAAAAAATAAACACAATTTTAACAGTAAAAACAGGGGTGTCAAACCCAAGTACACAAGGGGCAAAATTAAAAACTTGGACAGAGTTGTGAGCCAACCTTGATATTCATTGAAAAAATGACTCCAATCGAGGATGTTTTTCCTTCTCATCAGATATAACAATGAACCTTTAATAACAGGTCTGTCCTCTACATTAGTGAATGGATATTCTGCTCCCACTTTTCTACAAAGCTTGTTTTCCACCTTTCATTTGGCCATTTTTGAGAGGGGTGGCCCCATGTGACTGGTAGCATGAGGCCCTAATTAATGTTAACAGAGGAGGGGAAGCTAATGGGTCCTGATTGATGCAGCAATGCACCAGCAGAGCATTCTGGGATTTGTAGTATTAGTACATGTGCTGTCAACTGGAGGACCAGCTCTAGTAGACATCTGGTATTTTCTTGCGGGCCAAATATAATTACACTGTGGGACAGAGTCTGATATCACTGTGTTAAAGTATCATCATCACAAAATTGCATTCTGGTACTTATAGTCCTGTTATGTATATTTCCCATAGAACATTATGCTAGGAATTTGAAATATTGTATTTTGAGATTGAGCCTTTACCACATGTTTAGGCCTTTTCCCCAGTAGGGATGTTTATGTGTTTCGCTAAAACAATGTTCCCTGCCTCAGTTTTTTTGGACGGAACAGTAATTTCGAGTACCCCCAAAAAAACCATTTGGAATGTACTTTTTTGGCCCTTGCCAGTTTAAATACCTGAGCCACATCTTCTCTGACAGCAAAGCAGCATCCTTGGGAACAACAAAGGAAAAACAGTAGCTATAGCCTGCTCTTATCTTCCCTGAGGTGGTCCAATCATTTAGACCCACTGTCACATGATGGGCATGAGCTAAGGTAGCAAAAATATTCCTTGCAATGGATAGATAAAAAAAAAGTGTGCATGGCTGGGTTGAAATGTTTGCTGGCAATCTTGGTTAAGGACTTGTGCTGGAAATCCTAAGGTGATATTGCGTACAAAGCTTATAGATTACCAGTGAGGATGTCTGACCCAGTAGAGCTATATCCATCAGCTAATTCCTAGGTCAGCTTCCCTTTGGTCAAGGGAATAAAATATCCCTTTAATTATATTTTCACTTGAGTCATGGTCTAAGCATGAAATGATTTATGTTTCACTCTGATGTCTTTAGGTACAATGTCATAAAGCCCATTCCTTGCTAATGTACATTGGTCACTAACACAGGACCTTCTGATTTATACTCCAGAACATAATTTCCAAAACCTGATCTCAGGCCTTGACAACAATGTACATTTTGTGGATATCCACATTGCGGCAAGCTGATACATTAAATATGTGGATTTTAAGCTTTAAAACACCAAGGAGTTCACATTGCCTGCCAAGGCTACTTTTTATTTTAATGAGATCCAGTGCAATTCTGGAACACTCACATGCGCTGCTATGTGAATATGTACAAACCATGCACAGGAGGTGCCACCTGGTTCAGAATGTTTGTTGTAAAAATGTTTAAACCTACAGAACTGTTGAATATATCTACAATTAAATGATATGAGCATCTGCTATGGTGAAATGACCTAGAAAAAAATTAATTAACCAGGTTCATAGATGTGTGAAGGAGAGAAAATTTCTGGGAAACACTAAATTACCTTTAACATACTAATCAATAGTAATGTGCTTGAAGACATAGGGATTAGTTTACTATAGTGGCTCACCATCAAACAGGCCATAAAGACATAATTTCAGAACAACTTGCAACCTCTAGATCTAATTTTCCCACAATGTCCAAATCAGTGCTTTTAAAAGAAGATTGTATGATTAAACCAAATTCAGTGGCAAGCTGCAATTGTAAACAATCATTACAATTCCTGTTTACAATGTGTGCAAGCACATAAATGTTGTTAATATCTGTTTATTGCTTGCTTACTATATGTACGGCGAAATTTACTAAGGGTGGATTTTTTCTGCCTGATCGCAATTTTTACCGCACGTGCGGAATTCTGATCAATTTGCGATCGCACGATCGGAATTCTGATCGAATTGCGATCGATTTGCGATCGCACGATCGGAATTGCGATCGATTTGCGATCGCACGATCGAACGGAAATTAACTTCGGGCGATCATTTCGCCCTTAGTAAATTTCGCCCCAGGACATGTGGAACTACTGAAACTGGACATTTATAGGCTACGTCATGTAGTGTGTAGACTGTGTAGACAGATGTATCTTTTATTTATTGTCCATGTTAATGTCTGTCCTGTCAACAATGTTAAAGCTTATCATACTTACAGAAAAAGAAAAATGCAAAGAGATTCGGGCCCTGATTGAGTAAAGGATGAATTCACCTGTCAAATTCACTTCTCTACAATTTGAGTCACATCGCCAAAATAGTCACAAATTCACTTTTCTTTATTGACTAAACAGCAAATAGACTTGTCGAACTAGCGGACAGCGACAATCGCTGTTGGA
>WMED01015374.1:0-13673 GCA_019650415.1 Pipa parva | reverse complement strand
CAATCCCTTGTATTCATGAAACGTATTTTCTTTGATGTGGGGAATTCACGCTCAGTTTGACAAGTTTGCGTTCTTACAGATCTCTTCTCACGCACATGCGATTCACCTATTTGCCGAGCTTCGGAGTGTGTTCAGTTGGTGAATTGGAAAAGGTGTACTGCTCCAGATTCACCGGTTTGACTTTGCCAGATTAAAGTGGCGAATAGGGGCTGGTGGAAAGGTTCCTGTTCGGCATAAGGTGACTGTCCGCTTGAAAATCACAGAAAATCTAGGAATAAAATGACAACATAAACTCGTAAAGCTGCATAGAAACGGATGTAAACACCTGTTGTAATGTAGGTGGTTCAGCGACAGTAGTGGTGATTAAATGTGACAGTGGTGACACCTTCATTGCTTACAATCAATCCTGTCTATTAATAGTATTTTCTTATTAATATAAGCAAACTACAGCTATAGTAACATTTTCTCCTTCAAACAGATTCATGGGAATCCTTGGAAAACGATATCACTTTGCTTGTTTGTGGCATCACTGCGTCTCCTCTACTGCTCGACTGACTACACCTAACTACAGTACATGTGAAATATCATTTGACATTTGTTCACTTGTTCGCCAAGGAAATCCACTGTTCAGCAAATGAGAAGTACCGAATACACATGTGTCAGAGCGTAGCAATGTGAAGGGATGCGAATATGCATACAAGTTGGTTATTCATTTTCATAGGAGCTTTCTAACTGAGCATACCCTAAGAACCCAAAAATATTAGGAATTGTATAATGGGGAAAAACATTTTTATTATGTGTGAGTAGTATTCCAGATAGAGCTGTAAGGTACAGAAGCAACTGCTACTCTATCGTGGTAGTTATAAGACAGCAATCAACAAAACCTTAAAGGGGAGCTATATTGGCAAGCCATACTTACACAAAGTGTACTGCTGCAAGGCCAGAATTCATCTGAAAATCCTCAGCACAGGATTGCCAGATGAATACATCACTGCTCTGATCACTTCCGGGTCTATGTAAGTGATGTCGGTCCCTCACATAGACCCACCCCCCTGAGTTTCAGCGAAGCTAACTGACTAAGCATGCCCAGATCGATCTAACAGAGTACTGGTACTAGATCAATTAGGTAAGTATGGTTTGCCACTATAGTTCCCCTTTAAGGGAAGTGTCACACTTGGGAAGTTCCCACGTGTGATCACAGAAAAATTTGGTAGGTAAGTTATAATTTTTGATATTTAATTGTAGTTAGTCAATTTAAAATCTTTGCTGTTGATTTGCATTATGGGAAAATGACAGATTGACTAGATGTTTTTTTGATAAAATGTACTGTTAGTACTTTTTCCTTCTTTCTGCAGGCTTTAATGGCCTACTACTTCCAGGATAGACCATGTTGTTTCTAACTCCGCCCCATGCCTGTATGAGACCACGCAACTGAGTTCTCTAAGTGTGTGGAATGTAAATAAATGACATTCGGGTGCCAGGTTCTCTAATTAATTTTTATAACAATATAACACTTCCCAAATACTTGTTAGCCTGCTTTATTATCCAATGATTGGGATCCTAATACAGGAGCCTCTCCTGTATTGGACTAAAACATAAAGCACTGGTGTACATTCTCTTTCTTCCTATAATGCATCTCCCCTGCCCCTGCTAGACTGCTACCAACTTAGCTAAACTATTAAGAGCTAAGGGAAGAAAACTTATGAGGACATTTCTTCAGGCAAGGTTCTTTTTATAAAATCTTTATTTAAAAATGTTCTCATTACATAAATAAAAGAAACAAGTCAAGAAAAGCAAACATCAAGAGCAACTGAGGCATCAAATTTTTATATAACAGTTTGGACGATACTGATAAGGAAAAACAGGGTGAATGGATATGCCACATGCATTGTAATACACATCAATCAAACTGGAAACTTGAGTTAAGGAGGAGAGTAACCAAGGTGTCCAAATGGTAGGAACCCTCTGTGGTTCATTGATTGAATAAGCTGATAATCTTTCCATCGTCTAATTTTAGCATTTTTACCAGGAACTGATTTCTGTTTAGTAAGAGAGCGGGACAGTCATTGAAAAGCTTTACCATACTTGGCTGCAGATAGTACATGAGTCATCAATTCATATTCAGTTGGGGAAAGATGGGGAATGGAAATACTGAAAGGATCAGGCAAAGGGTAGATCATACATAAGTATCTGTCAGGGAACAAATAATTGCTATGATCTGTAACCAATGGTATAACATTTGGACACTTCCACCATTTCTATGTAGGTCATACAACACAAGTGGCAACAGACTTAGAAACAACTACTTAATGATTTAATGCTTTTGATCATCAAGAGCATGCAGAATACAATTATACAAAGTCATGCAATTAGATGGGGTGCGCAGATGCCAACATCCTTACAAACTAAGGTTGTTGCACTCTCTTCTTCCGGACTTAAGCTGGTCATAGTTAGAGAAAACTAACATCCATACACATACTCTGTCCCAAGACTCTATAAAATAAAGGGGAATTCACGATTGTGCGAAGTGAGCTCCGAATCCTTCAGCTCACTTCGCACATGGTGTTATGCGCTCGCTGATGTTCTGCACGCGGACATCAGCGAACGCTTTAAAGGGATTTCAGTCTTGGCAAGGCTCAACTCGAGTCGCCTCGCGAGACTGGAATCCCTTTAAAGCGTTCGCTGATATCCGCGTGCAGTACATCAGCGAGTGCATAACACCATGTGCAAAGTGAGCAGAAGGATTCGGAGCTCACTTCGCACAATCGTGAATTCCCCCCTAAAACTTCAGCTCAGAGCTCTTTATCAATGATTGCCTTAGCATGATTTTTTAGAGGTTGGCCTGTTATTAAATTAGAGAAGCAAGTGAGAGTCATCCCTTGTTCTAAATCTAAGGGGGTTATTCAAGTCCGAATTGTTGTCTTTAAGTGTGAATTCATCAGGTAAAGAGAGTCGCAACAGACTCTACTATGGAAAATTGTCGCAGTCACGACTTTACAATGGGGAAATTGTCGCGGATGCAGATTTGCTATGGCAATTTGCTGTTTGCGAATTCGACAGTCGAATTCTCACCTTAGTGAATAACCCCCTTAGGGCTCCAGGAAGTGTCCAACATTAAGGGGAACATGAAATCCTAATATGTATTTAAAAATGATAATCTATGTAGAAAATGAATCTAAATCTTTTCGTAATCACTAAGTGGAAATGAAATGCTTTAATATCCTGATTTTTACAGGACATCGACAGTTTATTTGTAAAGGTGAAATCCACACTGCACTGGATTGGATGCCCTTTATAAGCTTACTGAACACACGGAACAATAGACGTATTTTAGTCCTCAGTGAATTTCTGGAAAGAAAGGGCTGAATGACTTAAAAAAGCTGATACTGCTTAGGGAGGGCTCAGTCACCAAAGTGACCTTTTACAAACCTCTTTCTTTTTCATGAACACAGCGAAGAGATATTGATTATTTTTATATTACTCACAATTAACCCTTTCGATGAACATTTACAGGAATTGTTTTAATGAAGGCAATGGCGCTGTTATTAATAATATGTATGAAGGGAGGAAAAAGATGTCAAATTGTGGTTTTTAAAATTTGAACTAATCTTAGAATATTCTTTGCTTGTCATTGGGAAATATCAACAGATATCTGTCACTGTGAATATTGCCAGTTATTATACCAGTTTTGCTGACAAAATAATTAGTTGATGTGTTGCATACACATAGCTTGTACCTGGGTGTGAAGTGCATCAATTTTCGCACTTTAATTCCACATAATTGTATCAACCTGTTGGAAGAGCAGTGCTAGATTTCCCTATGGGCGAAAGGTCTGTTGCTATAAGCAGCTCACCCCCCTATTAGTTAGGGACATAGGCTGGGGGGGGGTTAATTTTCTTATGTAGAACTTGGCATTTGTGATTTCACTGAACATGAACTTATGATTTACACAGAAATTTAGTTCACTGCATAATTTAATCTGTGTTTATTGGCACAACATAGTCAGTTAGTAGTTGTGGTGTAAAGTGCAAAGGACTCTACAGCTATAGACCTGAATATCAGTATTAAACTCTAGGCAGCTGCACCTTTATCACTAAGGGAATTCCCTTGACTAAATAAAGATAAGTGTATAAAGCGATGACCTTTCAGAAGGATCTAGAGCTGCCTGCACCTACAGTACATCATCATTCTGATATTCTGGGTCTTTTATTGATCCTTCATGATCAATAATATAACATTATATTATAGTATTATATGTTTATATTCAGCGAGGTCCATAAATAATTGGACAGAGACAACATTCTGGTTCTGTACATTGCCGCAATGGATTTTGTACAAAACATTTCAGGTTCGTCATTGCTGGCCTATAGAAACATACTTACTCATAAATCCTTAGTTATACAGTCCTGCCCTGAACTGACTAAGGTGAATGATAGAAGATATCCCTCGACTTCACTCAGGAACGTGTGAACTGGCCACAGAAACATCAATGGAAACTTTAGTTAGGAAAGGGAGCTCTGCTTTCAGCATGGCTCATTGGTATTACATACAACTAGAGCAAAATGTTTCATTGGCACAACTCTCTCTATTCAACTTATTGGGGGAAATATATCAAGTGGTGTTATCGTAATGGTAAAATAGGCGCTCAAAAATAATGGCTGTTTACTATTAAAAGTGTGCCTAATGATAACTTTGGTTTTTGCGTAAAAATGTTAGCAATTTGCATCCTTCATTTACACTAATTATTGGTTTATGTAAAAAAACCATTAGCAATTTCCATTTGTGTCCAAATATTGTCTTAGAAAAATGGTAATGATATCTGTTGCACAAACGGTAATTGCTCACATTTTGCGCACAAGCCAATAATTAGTGTAAAGAAAGGATGCAAAATGGGAGCCGCTAACATTATTTATTCAAATGTGTACCTGGTTCTCTAACGCCAGGTTTCAGGCAGGCGTTCATTTTACTTCTTATAACTGCTCTTAAAATTGTTCTAACCTTCATAAATCAAGTGCGCCTGGTCTATAAACACTATTTTTCGCAAAAATTAAAAAACAGGCGCAGCTGGTGCAAAATGGACGCAAAGTGAATAATAAATTGCTAATAAATGGACACAAAGTAATTTGCGTCTATTTTTTACATTAACGCCACTTGATACATTTCCCATTGTCCTTCTGGATAACCGATTTAAAAGCTTAATGGTCATTTGAGCAAGTGTTTTGGATCCACTGTGTAGAACAGCAACATTGTGTAAGTACAAATGAATTTAACTGAGTAGCTAATTTATAGTAACACTTCCTCTTACCTCCCCATAAATAATATTCTTTGATCTGTAAAGAAGAGCGATTCTGAAATCTTTCATTATTGTGATGATGTATAGCAGGTGCAGTAGACATGCTGGTGCTTATGATGTCACTCTCATTGATCCTGTTGATATTTCCATATAGAAAGCCACTTATACTGAGTACTTGTCTCTGATCTCATTCTACTTTTTGCTTGAGAATAAACTCCTAATCCTAGGTCAGGGCTACGCTAGCATCTTTTGTAAGCAGTGACTTTTTTTTTTTTTTAACTTTCTACAATGTTTAAGCATTATATCATATAACTATTATTGTGTTTGTTCTTGCTGAACAAATGCAATTAATATTCATTCCTATGGCCAAGTTTTTCACAGCAAAGTTAGGAAAAAAATTGCCTTTAGTTTCTGCATTAGTGGCTCTGTGTATGCAAAAAAAGATGTATTCTGTATGACAACATTGGGTACATAAAGGTGATCATGGGAAATTTTTAGGAAACAGTCCAGCACTGGATGTCAATTTAATTACGGTACATCTGGTACTTTAAACAGTTTCTTATCCTTAAACAAATTCTGAATTCATTCATTGTTTATGCAGTGCTATGTACACCGTTGTTACACAAAGCTTGCCAGAGCAGTTGTTGTAAAAAATACACTATGGCGGTTATTCTCTAAAGTCTCAATTCCACTGTCGAACAGCATATTCCCATAACAAGTCCGCGACTGCGACAATTCTCCAATAGTAATGTCACGACTGCGACAATTTTTAAAGTTGGGGCTGTGTCGATATTTCCATAGTAAAGTCGCGACTGCAACAATTCTCCAATAGTAAAGTCGTGACTGCGACAGTAGCAGCCTATTGTGACTGTCTCTAGCTGGCGAATTTACACCTTTACGCAACAATTCAAACTTTAGAGAATAACCCCCTAAATGAGGTTGAGTGTATATGAGCAGATATGCCCAATGTTTTCTGTGACATTTCCTAGCAAATAGTAATCTGGCCTTGCCTGGGTTAGTGTTAATAAGGAAGTAATAAGAAAAATAGTTATCTTACTAATAGACATGACATTGGCTCAAACCTACAAAAAAAGTGTGTAAACTAAAAATGAGTTTTAGTGAGTCACAGAGCTAAGTAATCTACAAAACGCTAGTTATAAGCTGTGTCCAGTTACAATACCAAGTGAGTAACCTAGGTATAAATCACCTCTCCATTTACAAAGGCAAGTAGCCAGTTACAAAACCTTGGGGGGTTATTCTCTAAAGTCCGAATTGTTGCGTAAAGGTGTGAATTCACCCGCTAAAGACAGTCGCAGTAGACTGCTATTGTCACAGTTGCATTTTATCACGAGAATATTGTCGCAATCATGACTTTACAATGGGAGCATTGTTGCAGTCGCGAATTTGCTGTGGGAAACCGCTGTTTGAAAATTCAATAGTTGAATTCGGACTTTAGAGAATAACCCCCCGTACCCAACTGGCCTTGCCCACATCATATATACCTGTGTTCCACCTCTGCCTCCCAATGTGATAGTGTGAGTGCATGTATATTTCCCCTCGTGCATTCTAGATCTGGTTTTGCAATGTTAGCATCAGATCTTCCACACAAACAACATTTTTCATAGCCTTTGAAAAGAAAACTATTACTTAAATGGTGAGTGACTCATACAAATTTCTTACAAATTAATTATGAAGCAGTAGAAAACTAGGGGTTTGGAAAACATTTGTACAATCCACATAAGCTTTGCAAACTGATCTTTAACCAATGCCTACAGGATTGAACTCATTTCTAATGGGTTTTCCTCACTTATCTTTACTCAATATAAAGCTTAGTGAAGTAACAGATTAATAGCCTGGCTATAAATCTCTGTGTCATAAATGAATAAAAGTCATTATAATTCATGGTAGGCTGTTATAGACGGAAAGTGTTGTGTGCGCTCTTTTTTTCTTTCTTCTCTTGATTGAAATGAAATTGCTACTTTGGTGAGACAAACCAACCTTCTCGGTTGTTTACTGATAATTGATTTTCAGTACATGATTAAGCAATTGTCATTCAAATGAAGTTGACTTTCAGCTATTGCAATCAGTGAGCAGGTAAAAGGGCTCTTATGTTTCCCCCCATAGCTGCTACATTCTCATTGAAGAGGAGAGTACACAATATTGGTCTGTGACAACACAAAGAAAGACACTTCACCAGAGTGGCAAAAATGCTGATTAGAATCAAGTTATTGGCGAAAAAGAAGAATAACGTGAATCTGTAAAGAGCGCGGAAATGAACGTTAATAATATTCCTGTCTGGCACGACATAATCCACCCATTTGATGTAGTAGATGAAATAGATGGGCTTTTTTTTTAAATAATCCAAAATCAAACATACTGATTGGTACCATTGTGCGCCATACCTTCCATTGAACTCTGACCATTTTAAACAGCTAATTTACAATGTACCCAGTTGCCTTGTGTATCATTATAAGCAGGCAGCTGTTCGGCAACTCGATTTCTCATATCTCCTCTTTCTTTTTCTTTTTCAGATAAATCTGAAGTCCCTTTTTGGTATCGGTTTGGCCAAAATGCTTTACAACTGGATATTTTGTTTGTTTATTTTGTAGTGAAACATTTAGAGACCATTTAATAAATGTTAGAGCGCTTGGAAATGTACAGTTTGATACAAAAGGAACGATGAGAGCGATGGGTATATTGTTATAAATTGATCAGTAAATGCATTGTAGTAATAGTTTATTAGCTTGGCTAATATCAAGGAATTAAACTCAATGTGTTTTTTATCAAAGCTAATATTTTTTTTTTTGAATAGTAGCACATGTTATTTCACACATTAGTTCATAGGCAGTACTTAAGAGAAATTTGCAGTTTTATATATAATAAAAAATTCAACAAAATAATGTTGTAATAAGGTGGACATTTTTTGATAGGAGCTGCTTCTTATATATTTATAGCAGGAAAGATTTAGGGGGGAATTCACCATAGTGTGAAGTGAGGTCCGGATCCTTTGCCTCACTTCACACAGACTGTTATGAGCTCACTGCATGCGGACATCAGTGAACGCTTTAAAGGGATTCCAGTCTCTGCGAGGTGACTCGAGTGGTCTCGTCGAGACTGGAATCCCTTTAAAGCGTTCTCTGATGTCTGCATGCAGTGAGCTCATAACAGACTGTATGCTCGCTGATGTCATGTGAGCGCATAGCAGTCTGTGCGAAGTGAAGTGAAGGATCTTGACCTCACTTCGCACTATGGTGAATTCCCCCCTTAATGATTTAGTGATCATGTGACACATCAAATTTGATGGGGAAAGGCATTTGTAATCAGTGATCATAATGGATGGTAAGGATAGGGACATAACACACCTGAAATGAAAGGATAACTATCCACATGCAGATTAGATAGCTATCATGACAGAACTGCACTGTTTTTTGAACTTATGGACAGATGAAAACTTCAAGAAGATTAAGGGGGGAATTCACCATTGAGCAAAGTGAGCTCCGAATACTTTGCCTCACTTCACACATGGTGAACATAAGCGAACGCTTTAAAAGGATTCCAGTCCAGGCGTCATGAGTGGTCTCACCGAGACTGAAATCCCTTTAAAGCGTTCTCTGATGTCCGCATGCAGGACATCATCGAGCGCATATCAGTCTGTGCGAAGTGAGCCAAAGGATCCGGAGCTCACTTCGCACAATGGTGAATTCCCCCCTAAGTGTTGCCTGACAAGTTAATTGGTACAAAACTCTTAACTTTTATATTGGGGAGGGCTGCCAAACCAATATATTGTTAAAGGTGCAAGTCTTCCTTATCAAGGATTGGATCTGCTTCGTAAAGGGCAACTCCACTTTACTAAACATATTGTCAAGGTATCACACAATAGAAGAGAAACAATTCATATGCACCATCCACCATATAATTCCAATTTATTGACTGCTAAACAGACATGATATTAATTTGCTAAGGATTTCGTTGACAAGAATCTGTTGTATGGCTTCCTGGATGCTTGTCTGGACCGAATTCTTGTTAGTATACAGTATATACAGTATATAGTATACAGATATTCTAACTTTGCAGCTCTGTACAAACTGTACAAAAAATGATTGTGTAAATGATCTGATTTTCTGGATATTCCAGTAAGATTATGGGATTTGTCTGTAGAAAACAGACCAACTCCACTGCTCTTTTTTTCAAGTGTATTTTTAAATTAATTTTAGTATGTTTTAGTTAGTAACATTCAAAGAGGGTTTCTAATTGAGTTCTGATTTAGATGTTTTTTTAATTATTTAAATTTTTGTTAATAACCACTCTTATTTACATTTAAATGGTCGTCTGGTTACCAGGGTCTGAACAGATAATAAGTATTGAACTAAATTAAAAGTGGCAAGTCAAAAACTGTTTGGTTTTTTTGGTCTCCAGTAGCCAAAATAGGAAGCAAAACTATAAAATCAGATCATTAAAAAAACACTAAAAAAACAAACAATTGAAACTGTCTTAGAATAAAAAACAACATAATATAAGTCAATCGGCAAGAAGTATAAACATGCGGTACTATAGTATTCATACATAGCTATTCCCCCCAAGTTTTACGGAGAATGTAGAACACATTAATTGTATTTTTTACACTCAAGAAAGACATCTAGGCCCCTTTTGAATTCTTTTAGTGATTTCAACTTCCTCAGGCAGTGTAGTCTCTCTGCCCCTACAGTAAAGAAAATCCTTTCTTTGTTGGTTCACAGACCTTCTTTCTTGTGGATGTAGATGATGCCCAACGTGTTATACGTAAGGTCTTGGTATAAACAGATTATTGGAGAGATCTCTGTATTGACCCTTTTATATATTTATACATGGCTGTTAGGTCATTCCAAACAAAATAACATCAATTGCTCTGTAGCTAACCCATTCCATTTATTACTTTACTTTACCTCTGTTGAACCCGCTTAAGCTGTACACACTATTCCATATGGAGTCTGACTAAGGATTTGTAAAGTGGTAGAACTGTGTTCTTGTAAAGTACATCTATGCCCCTTTTGATTCCCCTCCTGAACATTTTTTACCTTGGCCTACATTGTCTACTCTACATTGATGCTGTAGCTTTCTTCAGCATGTTAGGACAGGGGTGGGCAAACCACGGCTCTAGAGCCGCACGTGGCTCTTTAGCCTCCTCATTGTGGCTCCCTTCTACCTTGATTGACAAATGGGAAAAAAAAAGATTAAAGTTTATTAATGTAATTTTGATTTATATTTTTTTTTTTTTTATTCTTATTATTCTCTTCTGTTTGTTGTATTCTGATGTTGGTGCTGTTATGTTTTGCGGATCCAGACCACTTTCCTTTAGTGGAAGAGGAGGAAAAATGGCTCTTTTGATAGTAAAGTCTGCCGACCCCTGTGCTAGGAGATTTATGGTTGTTTCATTGATTATATTAGCTGCAACTAAATAACACACAAAGTTGAAATCCTAATTAGCTAGAACAAGCTGGCAGTTAACACCATCACAGTATTTTTCTACAATTTTATCTAAAATGCTCCAGTGTACATAACTTTAAATCAAATTACAGACTAATCATGGAAGGGGTATGGAATATATGTAATGCAAATTAAGACAAATAACCCAAAACAAGTCTCTTATTACCATCAGTGGATAATTAAGCATAATAAACAATAATTAGTTTCATGGGCAAAAAGGAAACTACCCATTAATTATAGAAAATCAGCTTGAATTGGCTACATCCCCAGAAAAAAAAAAAAAGCTCTGATTATGCCCTTATAATGAGCCTGTAATGAATCTAAACGCGCTATATTGTCACCAGAATGAAGGAATATACAATAACAGATACTTTAACGGATACAGTCAAAATAGACCTTTAACAATAATTCTGTACTTTACGTAACAGAATTTTAATGTGTCTCTGTGTGTTCCTGTGAAGTAAGTCCCTGTGCGGAGAGGTAACGTAAAACGTTATATAGTACATATCTTAAACAGATGACTCGTTTTGTTTACTTATTTACATACTATTTGTGTTTTGAAGCCTCCTCTTCTTGTCATACATTTTGTTAATAAATATTTATATACTTAGGAGACAACCTGTAAAACAATCCTGATTACATCGAGTTGCAGTAAATAAAATATGTTACACAGTACTATCAGAGTAAAGTCAACTAGTAGCAGCGGTGTATTGTAGTGAATTTGTCATAACTAGGTGCATTCCAGCAAATGATGTCATCTTTACATGGACCTGTTTAAAGGACACAATGATACCATATCTATCATTTTCTACAGTATTGACAACATACTGGAATTATTGTTAGAAAGGGCAATGTCACCATTTTCTCAGAGTAGTTGCATTGAATTACAACTCTTTTTTACACCTAATTCATGCACAGTCCCTAGGTCAGGTTGGCACCAAGCCTTTTAAGTAAATATCACCAGAATAATATCAGGGATCCGCTCTCATTTGGCAAAATCAAATCCACATATTCACACCATAGTGAATTGTCACACAATGAATAATCGCATTGCATTTGCAGCAAATAGACACAAAGTGGGTCATTCATTAAAGTACGAATTCATCTTGCATAGTGACTCCGCGTCTGTTCGCGTCAATACGATTAGGAAGACGCAAATTTTCTTCTACTTATTCATGGAGCAGCGGACTGTGTCAGATGCGGTCGCATGCGTAGCGCGACATAGTCAGCCGCACAAAAGTAGGCTGAAAAGTCATGTGAAATGAAGCGAATTCAACAAGAGCAGGGCAGTGACGTCAGTCTCACCATATCCCACTAACTGTATTCTGTGAATATTCTATGTCACCTTGTCCCTAGGTCATGTTGTTACTTAGTCACAGTCGCCATTATCACTTTTGAATGGTCGCCTTACACAACAATGTAGCCCTGCCATCAACCAATCAATTCACCACTCTGATTTGGCAAAGGCAAACAGGTGAATTTGGAGCAGTACTCCCTGCAGAAACCGCCCCTTCAACAGACTCCGTCACCTGCTGAATTACCTGTGCACGCGCACGCAAAGTGATGAGAAGAGCTCCGTAAGTCTGCGACTGTTGTAAACATTAGAATTGGTCACAAATTCATCACATTGCAGAGTCTGTTGAATAAGCGGGGTTGGAGAAGTCGCGAAAGGACGTGAATAAAGGCATTTACTCGACAATTTGCAATTTAATGAATGACCCCTAAACCGATGTATAAAAGCAGTTGGCATAATGTCATGAACCGCAAGACAATTTGCCACAAGGCAGAAAATGACAATTATTTTCTGAGTATGTGATGTTGGAGAAGTGGGAATTGACCAATGCATACAACTACAATATAAGACAAATCCCACTTTCATTAATATGCCCTCGGATCACATTTTAATTTGATTAACTCCACAACACCCCTAATGCCACTGACTGCATTGGCAAAGCACCCATGTGGGAGCTTCTAATGTAAAGCAGAGCCAGCACTTGGTACTGAACTTTTATCTTCCACCTACCATGCACCTATAACATTTACTTTATTTCTGTAAAATTAGCAGCAGTGAATACTAGATACTCGTCAGTATCAGAGCAGCTATCAATGCACAACTCTGCATCCATCTCTCTATACACTGAGAGAGGCAAATGCATGTAATGCCCTTTATATAATAATAAGTTCGGCTTTGTCATACAAATTGTGGGCATATTGCATGACTCAACTGACTTTATTATAGTATTTTCATTTTTTCATCAGCTATAGCACCCCAGTGACCATTAACAGCAAATATATTAACATATATATTTAGATTTCTTTAGCCAAAGGAAGCAGTATGGAAACTCCCTGTCATATAAATAAATAAATATGGGTTTGAAAGATGGACATAATTATCCAAAATGGACCAGAGTCCTAAGGCTGGGTTCACATGAATGTATGATGCGCAGCGCATCATACGTTGGTGTGAAAAAAAAAAAAATACGACTCAATGCAAGCTGATGGTACTTACCTAGTTCCGGATACGATGACGTATGATGCACATATGCTGGGTCCGGAACGTTGTGTGTCGCATTTTGGCTGGCGCATTATACGTTGCGGCCAAAATGCAACACACAAGAAGTGATGTGAACGCCGAGGGAGCATTCACGCTGTCGCTGGTAAGTACAATAGAATAATACGTTTGGTGTATTTTTTTTTTCTTCACACCTAGGGTATGATGTGCTGCGCATCATACGCTTGTGTGAACCTAGCCTTAAACTTCTAGATTATCTACGGTGTATTAAACTAAGAATAAATGGGATATATTTCCCCCGAAAATGTGCAATACAAAATTTAAAAATGAAAGAACATACTGTACATACACTGTGAGTCTTAAAAAAACACACCAAAACATTTTAAATCATATCTTCCATAAAAT
>WMED01015373.1:0-13674 GCA_019650415.1 Pipa parva | reverse complement strand
CCAAACTTACCCTCCGATCCTTCGCCTCTGCTCGCACAGACTGTTATGCGCTTTAAAGGGATTCCAGTCTCGGCGATGCTTAACTCGAGTCACCTCGCAAGACTGGAATCCCTTTAAAGCATTCGCTGATGTCCACATGCAGCACATCAGCGAGCGCATAACAGTCTGTGCGAGCAGAGGCGAAGGATCGGAGAGTAAGTTCAGACTATGCTGAATTACCCCCTAAAGCTTTTAAAAGTTTCTAAGCTGTTATGTTTTGTGGCTCCAGACTACTTTTCTTTAGTGGAAAAGGGGGCAAAGTGGCTCTTTTTATGATAAAGTTTGCTGACTCCTGTACTAGGAGGATATATTAGTTTAATAAAGAGAGACCATGTGCAGTTGTTTTATAGCACAGTACTTGTTTTGTTAACTGTATTTTTAGCCATCAATTTACGTAGTCAAACAGAAAATAAAATTAAGTATCTCAGTCCACAAGCTGGTTGAAATTGGATCTCGTTTCCTTTATAATAAACCAAGTGGTAAACAAACAGATATCCTGGGGGGATATATGTATTAATTCAACAATATATTTACGTATACAATAACGGAGTTCTTTGAAAGGACCAGTAACACCAAGAAACTGCCATTGTAATTACTGTCTTTAGCATTTCTGCTTTTCTCTTTTGCTGGCTGCAACCATCTTTTATCTATTGTGGCATATAAAAAAGTGTTAGAGGCTCAGTTTAATTATAGGGGATAGAAACTCCATTGTTTTTTTATCCAAAAATAATTTTTTTTTCTAATATACTGTTGTTATATATGCTGTATGTATGTAAATGTTGTTTTCATTATCTAAATATTGATTTTAACCTGTATAGAAATATTCTTGTATAGAAACTACCGGTATCTCGCAGTGTGCAAGTTTTGTACCATATCAAAACTGAAAAATTGTTGCAATCTGTTATAAAAACATTTCCACTTTTGTAGTGAATACAGGGACATCTAGTGGTTTTAAAACATAGTACAATCCATTGTCATACAACGTGATATTTTGTACTTTCAGTTATGCCCATTACAATGGGACTGCTTTAGAGCTTTTAAAATATACAGTAGTATCTGATAAACGTGGAAAAAAATACAACAAAGTGGATTTACATACAATTATTTTTTATATCAAATTATTATTACTACTTTAATGGCTACATGTTTAACCTTTTACTTAGACTTCAATGTGTGTATGTATGTATAATTTTATTTATAAAGCACCACAAATTAACGCAGCACTGTACAATTCAGCAATACAAATATAAGACAGACATGGGAAAAGTGCATTACTTACAAGTGTAAAATCACTTTGTGATTGACACAAGAGGATAGAGGTCCCTGCCCCATAGAGCTTACAATCTAAGTGGGAGGAAGACTTGCAAACACAGATAGAAGGGTTAAAAGAGTTGTAACAACTGGGACACTGGTTTATAAATAAATATGTAAATAAAGATATATATATATATATATATATATATATATAAACACTAAGCATAAATAGTAAATAGTTAATTAAGGATACAATACAATATTTACAAAAAACTGTGCTCATGCTTTTACTTCATCTGTGGCAGTTTTGTTACGTTTACTTTTTGGCAGGTCCAATACGGATCCTTTTTGGTAAAGTTTGGCAAGTAATTTGCCAACTGTGCCATGGTGGATGTTAGCTAAGCGCTGACATCTGCAGCAATGACTCAGGTACTGTGCTCCCCGGAGATTAACACAGTCTCTGTCCTCTCCTTGCGTGTTAATGTCTCAGCCATATATGTGCCTGTAACAAACAGAACACTAATAATAACCTTTGGCAGGACTGAAAGTACCTCACATTGAAGATTTGGTTTCCTCATCAAATTCTGTATACATATGTCTCCTCTTTTTGTTTGCAATTTTGACCTGGTTTCAGATTGGTGGCTTTAAAAATGGGTGCCTTGTTGGCCAACACCCCTCAAAGACATGCCCCCATCTCCTCAGCAACATGCCATAAACAGAATGCTATTTTCGTCCACCATTTCCCATTTTTTCAGGTGTTTCCATACCTTTGGATCACCTTGTATACTTTGGGGCACAGATACCTTCCAGGGACTAATTTCAAACAAAAAGTTCAGAAAGTAAGAATAGCACCAGAAAATATGTTATCTACTTAAACCATGACAAGGTGGGGAGTTCCCTACAATTATAAATGGAGCATGCTATCATTTATGTCTAGCAGGGGTGGAGCCCAGTAAATTCGTGTTGTTAGTAGGCATGGCTAGAAAAATAAAATCATAGTAAGTTAAGGATTTTCCGTTTACTCCTTTTTCCACCGAAACATTCAGAATTTTCAGTTTTCCCAAGCTTAGAGATCCAAAAAAAAAAAAAAATGTTGCTGTTACTGAACTACAACACCCAGCATTCCAGTGGCTTTTCCACTTATTGGCTCTCCCATCTCCCCAAATTGGCCAGATTCTCACCAGGCTGTGGTGGATTGTGACAAGTAAAATGTTTCACTCTTGTCTGTTTGCGTCTGAATAATTTGTTTATGTCACTAATAAAGTTTTGCCAGCAGCTGTGGCCCTGTAAGCATGATAGGTTGATAGGGTGTTTGGTTTTCAGAGTGATGCATGTGTTTCATATGTTTCATGTTTCATATGTGTTCTCACTTTGAGTATAATCTACTGAAAGGAGAAAATAGACCCGTCTTACAAAGTACACACTATGGGAGTTATTCAGCAAGCTTCAAAGTGATGTGCATAGTGTTCGCCTCACTTCGGAGCTTGCTGAATAACTCCCTATTACTTTATTAGATACATATTTATTACATACATAATTTGATCAAACATAGTGAATAAAGTTAAAAACACTTCAAAATGTCTTAAACAAGACTAAATCTCTGGGGGGAATACCATAAATATACACTTACAGGAACCCACAGTCCATGTACTGTCTTGTACATATCTAAACTTTTACAGTGTATGTTCTGTACATCTATATATATATATATATATATATATATATATATATATATATATATATATATATATATATATATATATATATATAAGCCATTCACAGGGCTTTCGTATTAGAGACAGTGTAGCACATACTCAGTAAAGTACATATAGATACATGACAGCACAGGGCATTTATATGTATGCATGCATGTACTGTATATATAACTTTATTTATAAAGCGTCACAAATGTACACAGCGCTATACAATTCAGCAATACAAGTACAATAGAGACATGGGAAAAGTGCATTAAACAATACAAGTAAAATATCACAAGGGTACATCACTTTAAGTGCTAGGTTGCAGTTGACACAGGATCTTGGAGGTCCCTGCCCCGTAGAGCTTACAATCTAAGTGGGAGAAAGACTTACACACACAGATAGAAGGACAATAAGAGCTGTAGAATGTGTTGAGACATATGTCAATAAATACAAATAAATAGATCAATAAATACAGATATAAAGCATGAATAAATAAAGATAAAGATAAAATAAAATATATACATAAAATCAATGGTAGGAATCAATGCTAGTGCTCCGAAAGATAGGATAAGATATAAGACTGCACAGAGAATAAAAGTATTGCAGAGTTTATTATTTATTGAGAGTCAGCTAGTGGAAAGCAGAGAGAGCAGGGGGTTATGTATATATGAATACTTTTATTTATAAAGCTCCACTAGGTTACTCAGTGCTGTACAACCTAACAATACAGTTATAATACAGACAAGGGAAAAGAGCTTAACAAAGAACAAGTGAAGTAAATTACAAGCATATAATAAAGAAAATACATCACTCTAAGTGCCAGGCCATGATTGAAACAAGATGGTGGAGGTCCTGGCCCATAGAGCTTACAATCTAAATAGGAGGAAGACTTACTAAACAGATAGGAGGATAACAAGTGCCGTAGTATGAAGTGACAGTTCATTTGGCTATAGTTGCCAATTAAAGAAGAAAATAAATAATTATGGGTACTGTATATTATACCTCCCTGTATACAGTCACATGGCAGATGCTGCTTTTATTACACTGACTTTACTCTGACAATGGGATCTCCTACATGTGTAAAGCAAGAGTCAATGTAATTGAAGCCGCAGCTGCAGTATTTATCATAATCTAGAAGCAGCAATTGTTTTACTTACAGCATAGGACAGGGATGGCGAACCTACAGTATGGCACATGTGCCAGAGAGGACACGCAGAGCCCTCTCTGTGGGCACGTGCACCATTGCCACCACTGCCTTCAGTTCAGGACATGGACCCAACCTGACAGTTTTCAGGCTGGATCCGTGGCCTACACTGAGGGAGCGCTTGCTGGGAAGCTCTCCTTCCCCAATGCAGGTGCGCTCCTCCCCAGATGCAGGCGCAATGATGTCACTCATCAGCTCTAGCACTTCGGGGGACAGTGCTGGTGAGTGACGTCACCTTTTTGGCACTCGGTGCTAGTATAATCTCCCTCTCTTCCCAGAAATCTCCATCCCAACTCCTGTCTGCTCCTTGGCTCATATAAACGTATTATTTCCAGTGTCCTACTTTTGACTGCTTTATTGCCCCTCCCTACATATCTTCCCTTGTTTACTCTTATGCTTCTAGCCATCAACTCCTCTCTTCACAAGGCAACCTTCTTCCGGAACCCCTCATCAAGACTGCCTGTTCTGTATTAAACACTTCTCTCTTGCTGCACCTTATCTTTGGAATTCTCTACCCCACTACCTCCACAAAGAACAATCCATCTTAAGATCTAAATTAAAATCTTACCTTTTGGAGCACTAGCACTGGATTTCATATCTATATATTATGTTTATGCAACTATTTATTCAAAATTTAGATTTTTTATTTATTCTCTTATTTAATTGTCACCTATAGCCAAATAAACTGACATTTTATGCTACTGCACTTGTTACCCTCCTATCTGTTTAGTAAGTCTTCCTCCTATTTAGATTGTAAGCTCTATGGGGCAGGGACCCTCCATCCTCTTGTTTTAGTCATGGCCTGGCACTTAGAGTGATGTATTTTCTTTATTATATGCTTGTAATTTACTTCACATGTTCTTTATTAAGCACTTCCCTTGTTGTATTATAACTGTATTGTTAGATTGTACAGCACTGTGTAACCTTGTGGTGCTTTATAAATAAAAATATACATAAATACTGCAGTGCAATAGGACACCTTCTCCAGAAGGTGGCAGCAACACATCATACTTTACACAGTGAAGGCACCAAATGATACAACTTATCAAAAGATGCAATAAAGAAAGTAACATATTGAAACTGTAACAGTGATTTCCAGCATTTTAATGAAAAGCATTCTTGCATAAAAGAATGACGGAATATTAAAGTGCACCTCTCACCTCAAACCAATAATAATTTAGGTTCTACTCATGAAATAAACATTTATATATGTATTTAAAGAAATGTATCTTTAAACAGCATCTCTCTCTGTCAGCCTGCCTTTTCTTTCCTGAGTTCGGTGGGCGGAGCTAAATGATTGACATTATAGCTCCTCCAATCTGATCCCTTAAATCACGATCTAGCAGGGATCAGATTGGAGGAGCTATAATGTCAATCATCATTTATCCCCGCCCACCCAACCCAGAAAAGAAAAGGCAGGCTGACAAGGAAGATGACAGAGAGAAACGCTGTATAAAGGCACATTTTTTAAAAATACATATATATTTACAAAATGTCTTTTTTCATTCGTACAACCTACATTAGTATTAGAGTTTAGAGGTGACAGGTGCACTTTAACTTTTTTACCCTTTCCCCCTCCTAAGCCCTGGGCTCTAATAAAACATTTTATATTTTTTTCAAACAGGCTATATTCACAATATTTGCTTGATAACTGAAAAGATTTATTTTCTATTTTACAGAGTAATGATGTAAGACATCTGTACATCACTGTGCCCGAATTCTACACAAGGAAATAGCATAATAAAATAAGCTATGAAAAACAAATAACCAATAAAGTTGTTGACTATACCGCTCATGTAGAAATGGAATGCTAGGTGCTCTGATATATTTTAGCCTAATTTGTATGGATGTATGTATAATTTTATTTATAAAGCACCACAAATTTACGCAGCGCTGTACAATTCAGCAATACAATAGAGAAATGGGAAAAGTGCATTACACAATACAAGTATAATATCTCAAAGATACATCACTTTAAGTGCCAGGTTGTGGTTGACACAAGAGGTCAGAGGTCCCTGCCCCTTAGAGCTTACAATCTAAATCAGCGGTTCTCAACCTTGTTGAAACCGCGACCCCCTGTGACGTCACCACGCCGAACGTCATCACGCCGCACGTCACGTGATGACGTGGCTGAAACGTCATCATGTCGCGCATCACGTGATGACGTTTACTGCCGACGTCACCCGCAGGAACCCTTATAAGAAGGGTTCCTGCGGGAGCTTCTGGGAGTCGGCGCAGTTCTCGACCCCAGTGGGACGGCCTCGCGACCCCCGCCGGGGTCGCGACCCACAGGTTGAGAACCGCTGATCTAAATGCTTTATATCCTCTTTCATTCAGACCAGTGTATTGGCATGCATTAGGTCATGTGTCACTTGATAAATATTTATAATTCAGGGTTGTGCTAAGAGTGGCACAGATAGGATTCTAATTAGGGCGAAATTTATCAAACTTGAATAAAGCCTATTTCGGCTTTTCTGAGTTTAATCGGGTGAACGCTTGGAAATTTCTCACTGTAAGTATCGCGAGATTAGTTTTGATTGATACTAACTGAGAGAAACTTTTTCCATTGAATATTCCCATGGAAATGTAGCAATACTACATTAATGTAAAGTATGGCATTGGCTACCCTTTCCATGGACATATTCAATGGAAAAAGTTTCTCTCACTTAGTATCTATCAAAACAAATACAGCGAGAAACTTTTATTTGTGTTTGCCCGGTTCATAAACTCAGAAAAGTGAAAAATGAGCTTTTCCAAGTTTAATAAATTTCTGTTTGGCTGAGCACATTAAGTTGAATTAATTGTCAGGGCCCCCTACAGCTGTGAGTACCCCTTATGTGAGTGACCAAACTTTACATATTAATCATTCTGGAGACCACTCAATCAAACTACTTAGGAAATGTGGTCAACCAAGTACCAACATGAGCTTAGGATTTATCTGCCTCTGAACTGAACGAGAAAACATTTGCGAGAAAAATTTATGCAACTATTCTCCGGTGACAATACTGGCAACTAAAATGCAACAGAACATAGAGATAGTTACAGTATAGAAAGAGATAGTTACAGTATAGAAAGAGATAGTTACAGTATAGAAGGAGATAGTTACAGTATAGAAAGAGATAGTTACAGTAACATCACATTGCTACAATACACTTGTTCATAATGAATTCATTACAGTATACCACTGCTACTCTTCACTCGCACTATTTTGAATACGCACCAATGACTTTGCTAAAACATGGGTGAATTGTCACTTAAACATTTACTAAAATCGAAAAGTGTGTTTTAAACCTTTTCTCACCCATTTTTTTTGGTTGAATATAGGGCGTAAAACCAACGAAAAATGGATGAAAAATACTTTCTGATCTTTTTGCCTGATTTAGGTTGAAAAAATAGTTTTCTACTTTTGTAAATTTTGGCTTATAGTCTGGGAAATTCAGATCGGGAAGGCAAATATATTTACTCTTTGATAAATATATCCCAAAGCACATATGAAATATAGTCATAAGGGGCACACTAAGAATTACCGTCCCTTTAAAACTGCATGTCAGCCTTGTATCACTTTCAGGAATCGCCAATTAACAGATATATATGATCTCAACATATTATAAAGAAAATGAAATATAACAGACCAGTGCTGCAGAAATGATTTTGGCATTTATATAATTAGTAAAACTAGACTGATTAGCTGAAATAAACTGAGAGGTCTGTTCATGAACATGCATACATTAATCATGCACACATATACATATTCATGAACATATATCATTATATATAATACAGTTTTTTCACTAAATAGGTATGGAGCATCACTATCAGTAATCGCTAAAGGGATTTTATACCCCCCCCTTTTTTTTTTTTACTTCATTAGTTTTATTTTATTGTGAAAAACAGATTTTTAAGACCATTATATCTGCATTTCATTTTTTAAAAGGACAGTGTGGTATACGCCAGCAACCTCCTACTCCCATACATATTGGCTTTGAATCATGACAAAATGACAACCGCCCAGTCACCAACAGTTATTTGTCAATTTTACTGTCACTTTTAAAAAAATAATTTTAAAATAGTAATAAACTTATTTTTAGTGATTAGATTGCCATTTGAGGGATCTGATTGGAGGAGCAATTATGGCAGCTGCCCTTTAGCCACGCCCCCTCCAACATTAGCTTGGAGTTGGGCTTCAAATTCAGAGAAGAATCAGGATGATTGCTTTTAGCATTCAGGTAAGTCTACTCCCTGCTTCAGATAAATATGTTTCTAATGAACCTGACAGGTCCATTTTAATATCTCTAAAAACAAAGCACTTCTTGAATTCTCTCATGGTTGATGGGAAGTGCTGCTGTACACCCCTCTTCAAAATTCCACACATCAGCTCATTAGGGTTAAAGACAGTTGACATACTAGAATAATGTTTGGGGTCACTGCTGAAATGTTGAAAAGATGCTCAGGGTATGGAGAGAAGGTGGTACCATCTTTTTTATGATATTGCTGTGCAATGCATCTGGGAATTCACAATGCCATTCGTGAAGTACAATTCAATTTATCCTCATATGAAAACATAATCACTATCAATACATCACTGTAAAGACCATGCATTTCTCACCAAACTTCCAGACAACTCCTATGTGGTGGCATTGTTGTCTGAAAATTATTTATTGCTTTGAAGGGGAACTATAGTCAGATTACATCTTTACATATGCAGTACCATACCTTAGTGAGAAGTGTTTCTCCCCAGTAGTTGTTTCATGTGATACAGAATGATTGAGTAGGCAGCACTGATAAACTCCTGCACCAGGAAATGTGTGTGTGTTGTGTACTGGCCAGTTTTCCATGAAAACGTACCCACCTTCGGACATTTTTGACCTACTTACTACTTAGCACATGTGCACAAGCCAGCTTTCCCTCTGTCATCTCCTGCATTCTAGGCTTAATTTTTGCGGCCAAAAGGTGCTAACCAGTTGCAGTCAGGCAGATTTTTCTTTTCATGCAGAACAGAAAGGAGAGGGTGAGGAAAGTGTCATCTCTTGGGAAAACTAATTAAGGGAAACAAATGGCAAGTATTTATTCACTAAACTTTTTTTTTAACTATTTGTGTCAGCAATTGGCTTAGTATAAAGGAGTTTTATATGTATGTGTGCAGTCATATCAGCACAATGCCTAATAAGAATTAATATATAAATGTGTTTATCATTTTTTGTAATATACAGTATGTTAATTAAATATTTAAAGCACACTACCTGGTTTCCTTACCTATTGCCCCTCTCTCTGTGCTGTGTAGCCAGTGATTATGTCTATGCATAGAATGAGGAGGAATGAACAGGTAGCATGGACTATTTCATTCTGTTGAAGCGTTTTAATTTTTTAAATTTAACATATATTACAAAAAGTTATTAATTTATATTATAATTTGTATGAGCCATTGTACACCGGACTCTGGAGATCCCTTTTAATGATACAAAATGTCATGCATGAATATTAACATAACTACAAAACACCAGTCCCGTGTCTAACAATCTTGAATAGACCACGTAGGAAATTATGGAAACCGGACGTGAAAAGCTTATTTGTGATGAGTTGTAATAAGTTAGGCTAAGGCTTTTTAGTATATTGATATAGCTTAGGCTGTTTCACAACTTCAGCAATAGGAAAATTGAAGGATATGGCTCAAATCCTGTTACATCGTTATGTTATATCAAAGAGAGTGTGCTCACATCAAACTCCCAAAATCATTCACTGTGTGCTGTGGAGTAGCACCACACCTTGCTTGTATCATCCAGGAAGCAGAAGAGTCTTTCAGCATATAGATCCATATGCTGAAAGGTTGTTTATCTTATCACATGTCAAGTTTCTAATGGACTAATAAAAGCTACTTTATCCGGTAGCGCTTTTCTGTTTCTTGTTTTATCATTTCAGGCATAATCCTGGGATAATGAGAAAAAAAAACAGTGGAGAAAGTCGGCAACAAGCAAGATTTGGATATAGCAGGAGCTGACCCATTCTATATCGTCAAAATAACGTGTTGTTTTATTTCTACATAGCTTTTTCATTCTTCATTTTTCAAAATTTCAAAATATAAAAGTTAGAAGAAAAAACACAACATACAAAATGGCAAACAGAAACCCCCCCCCCCAAAAACCCCAAACCCTCCCCTATGACAATACTGAGGCTTATATTCTCATCTATTACAGCTAATATAGCTTACTAGTCAATTAAATCAACTTTAGCCAGCAATGAGTCCGTACACATCATTCATGGTGTCCAGGTCTCTACAACATACTTAAAATATATATATATAAGGGGTTGACGTCCTCATTAATGTATTTAGAAATGATGAATGATGTATTTGACAAAAACAGTCAAGGCAAACTGCAATGTTAAAGACTGGCAGCTGATGTCCGACTATCAAACGCTGCACCATGGGATATACTGGTATTCCCTAAATAAAAGGTAACATCAGTAAAAGTAGCAGAGGGAAATCATTCACCCTTTTAACGTAGCAACTTTTGTCTAACTGCTCTGGTGTCTCCAACCAGAAAATTAACAGCAATTAACCCTTAAGGGATGGACATCAAGCACATTTACAGTGGTAGGAAGCGATTCTTCCACTGCTGATTTTCTAATCAATTATTTATTTTGTAGACTGTAAAGATTTACATTTTAGGAACAAACTTAGAAGCCCATCTGCTGTCCTATTATACAAATAAGTCTCTCCAGGGAGCAGTCTGAATTCTGTACAAGCTGTTTAACCTTTTCAAAAGATTGAGAGCCCTAAGCTCTGTCTTGATGGATGGCATCAGTTACGCAAGTGAATTGGAATGGACAAAGGTCTTGTCTTGATGTTAGAACACTTCATGGCTTAAGCAAAGTGAACACTTATTAACAAGAACGGAAATGTTAAGGCTTTCAATTGCTGAGGGTTAAAGAAGTAAAACTAATGGCATCCATGTACAATGATGCTTGATTGGTACCTCTGCAAAAGTTATGCAGTGAACCTCTGTCACCAACATAATAACAAAGTTACCAGATCGTTTTTAATTTTGTTGGCTGTGATACATCAAGGAAACATAGGCTAGGACTATGTTGTCCATTTACATCCTTAAAATGACTTTGTCTAATTCAGGAAGAAATAATAAAAATGATTAAGACAGATAAAATACCAAGTCTAGATGGTATCCTGGGTTAGTGGTGGATATCAGAAATCATGCCCCCCCCCCCCCCCCCCCCAACACTGTATCAGACTGGCCCACCAGGACACAGGAGAAACTTCTGCACCATCGTAACATATTCCTCAGGGGAGTAAAAAACAGGTATTGGCTTGATAGTAGGATCCAATTAAAATATAGCTACTGAAGAGTGAAATGAAGAGAGAAGAAAAAAATCCTGTAATTAGTGGCACCTTATCTCTTGTTTCCTGGTGGTTCCCTGATCATGTGTTTCCTGGTGCGCCCCATATCATGTGTTTCCTGGTGCGCCCCTGATCATGTGTTTCCTGGTGCGCCCCTGATCATGTGTTTCCTGGTTCGCCCCTGATCATGTGTTTCCTGGTGCGCCCCTGGTCATGTGTTTCCTGGTGCTCCCCTGATCTTTTGTTTCCTGGTGGGTCTCCGATCTCATATTTCTTGGTGGGCTCCTGATCTATTGTTTCCTGTTGGGCCCCACCACTCCAGTCTAAAACTGCCCCAACATGACAGTGCACTTTTGAACACATCTCAGAACAAACTGCTCAGTTGTATTTCTCAATGTCCAGAATGTCATCAGTTGCTCTGGTCCACAACCAGAGGTCAATTTTATTGGATGGCTGGGCCTCCCTTGTTTTCTGATTAGACAGCACCTCCCCACCCACAGTATTCTATATACCCCACATTGGTGACCCTGATATCCATCAGTTGTGTGAATATTTTAAAGAAAGGTATGAAGATCACAACTAGAAAATCACAGTATTAGTGGAAGAAAGGTTTTGATGTGATAATGAAGAAAGGCTATTCTGGATTTCATTGTATAATTAAACCATGCCAGCATGGTTTTCATACAGGGCCAGTTGTGCCAAACAAGTCTGATCAGTTTTTTTGTTTGGGAAGTTAGTAGTAAATATGATCAAGTTTATGCAGTTGATGACATCTAATTTTGAGTTTTCTAAAGCTTTTTATACTGTTCCTGTTAAAATACTGGAGCAAATGATCTGGCTCGGCACTAGGGAACAAAGAATGTTTGGGCTAAAGTAGGTTCTAAGAAAATTCATCTTTTAAAGTTTTTGGATGACTACATCTGTACAAAAGGCAGAGGAGCTAGAAGGGATTCAAGTGGACCACCAAGTTATTGAGCACATAGAAGATTTTGCTATGCAGAGAAGCAGAAGAATATCAGGGTTGTTTTCCATCTTTGCAAATCTTTTGATTAATGAACTCCTGTATCTTGTTTAATGGAGGACCCTGGTACAGTCCAACATTGGTAAGGGATTTATGTAATATCTCCCTATCTATCTGTATCTATCTATTTATCTAAGCTCCCTTTTCTACCTATAAAAAGTTTGCTGAAAATTTGAGTTGCTTTACAGAGCAGCACAAGCGCTGATAAATAAATATGAGCCCAAACCTGCCAATAATGTTCCTAATTAGTCATTGTTAGAACTTAACATCCCTGAGATGGCTTCAGTTAAATGCTAATTTATCCATTACACTGCATAAATCTGTGCATTCCATAGAGGAAAGCACATCTGAGCACACTCGTTATTATTTCTAGAAACAGATTCAATATCAGGTGGTGTCTATATGGAATACGCTATACTACATTGGTGGTTGTGATGTCTGTGATGACTCAACTCATCCATTCTGGTGTTATTCATTGACTTTTGGAGCAGATGGAGAGCCATGAGGAATGGATTATCACTTTCATTATTAGTTAAAGGGAAGCAACATCTCTCAACCCTCTTTGATTCTGCAAATTGTTAAATGAGAAGGAGCAAAGGGAAAAGCATCTCCAGGGAAGGAAACAATCGATTAGCTTCTTCAAAAACAAAATGACATACAAAGTACCAGAATAAGACAGACTTAAATGGAAATATACTCTCTTTATGAGTTGTATTTTTTATTTACCTTGATGATGAAGGAGCAGTTGTTTGTCAACAATTTTATTTACTCTAGATTTGTATTTGATATCACCTAAGATTATATTCCACAGGCAAAGGATCATTTTTGAGTTTATTGGTTTACTGTTTACCACCCAGCATTTTTAGGGGGGAATTCACCATTGTGCGATGTGAGGTCCGGATCCTTCGCCTCACTTCGCACATGGTGTTATGCGCTTGCTGATGTCCTGCACGCAGATATCAGCAAATGATTTAATGAGATTACAGTCTTGGCGAGGCGACTCGAGTGGTCTCGCCGAGACTGGAATCCCTTTAAAGCAGTGGTTCTCAAACTGTGGGTCGCGACCCCGGCGGGGGTCGCGAGGCCGTCCCACTGGGGTCGAGAACCG
>WMED01015372.1:0-13674 GCA_019650415.1 Pipa parva | reverse complement strand
ACTGTTTGACACTCCAAATAGGTGTCAAACAGATAACATCTGTATCAGTTTGTGACTCTTCAGTTTTGCAATGTTGTTTCACTGATAATATCTCACTATATAGCACTAGTCTTTTAGGCTTTGATTTTGGATTGATTAGAATTTATTGCTTTGTTCCAGTCTGTGATTTTTTTGATGTCAGGATGTCAAGCTGATAACATTTTGCTATGATGTACCAGTTTCTAAATAAAATTGTCATTCTCAGCTCCATATTATTGCCTGATGAAGAGGCCTTAGGAGCCTCGAAAGCTTGCATTTACCATCTATTCCGTTAGCTAATATAAGGTATCGCCTATACTCCCTTTTCTTTGCTTAAATCTATGGCTAACACAGTGCATAACTCTACTGCCTCAGTCAATCAGATATGCACAGACTACTGAGGAAACAGAGAGAGACAGACTACCGGGAGACCCTGAGTGAGAGCTAGATGAAAAAGTCACCCTGGGCACTGTATTTATAAAATTCTACTGACAGTTCAATCCAGTTACTTGCAGAATTGTCATTCTGTAATCTAAGTCAAGCACGGCTCTCCAACCTTTCTTGTGAAATACATGGTGTAAAGAGATTTGTGGAAAAGGAAGTGTGCAGCAGAAGCAATTCTATCATAAACAATATTGGGATTGAACTAATTCTTATGTGGCTACATCCTGAGCACAAGTGTTCTTGTTATTTACATTTTCCAACTCTCAAACAAACCCGTCGTCATTAATTAGCTACTAAGTTACTTTGTGCATTGCAAAATTCCATATTCAAGTAATGTAATCATGTTGGGAGTTTCCTGTTTGCTGAGATGGATGTTAACTCCATTCTTTGTGCATATATTAGAGCTGAGGCGAAAATGTATGTTAAGTAAATGACCTAAATTCCAGATCAGGATATTATAAGATTATTTATTGCTGATAAAAAAATCTCACTGCTTTTGTTATAAAGAAGACTTCATCTAATGTAGATTAGTTATCAAGCTCTGAGCTGGTCCTGAATATTGAATTCTACAGTACAGTTATACAATATACTGTATACTTGCATATACACTAAGTACAAACTTTATATTAGTATGTGTCAGAAGAATGATATGGTTAACTACTGAGGAGCATGATGTCTTCTGACTGATTGTCTTCAGCTACTGGGTTACACATACCTTTTATTATGTTCATCTTATATAGGCCTACCACATACTTTCTTCTGCAACTACTGCGATTTGTCTGACACTGAACACCTCTAACTTCCACAGTTAACCCCATCTGCCCCTCAGTGTGTGACTAAGAACCCCTCATTTTCTCTCTCTCTCTCTCTCTCTCTCATAACCTACTTCTTGTTTATTCATTTGTTCCTCTCTTTATTTTCTCCCTCAAACTCCAGTCAACTGATTCTGTTACTGCTAATCTACATCACTATTATTGCACACTTCCGCTGCCCAACTCTGCTTAAAAAAAAGGTGAAAACCAGGAATGGTAACCGCTAGACAATGTGGGAATCTCTTCCGAGTTTAATATTTTACAATTTTTTGGAAAAAATGATAATGAATCAGTGAATCAGTAAAAAAGCTAGTAAATATTTTCTCACCTTTTTAGCTTGACCACCCTTTCTCTGATAACAGTTTTTAAGGTTACAGTTAAAAAAGCATATTTCAGAATTTCTGGAGTTTTGCACTGCCTATCAGAAATATGACATGTAATATAATATTATTTTCGTCTCTGCAAAATGAATCACTGGATTAATAATCTCCATAGTTGCCTGATAGCACTTTTCTGTCTTCTCCATGGAGCTTTCCAGGTCTTTCGAACCTAATATCACATATTGCTGCTTTTACATTTGCACCTGAGAAAAACTAGAGCTATTGAGCGTGATTACCTACATGATTACCCTTTACTTACAACACTACCATGTGCAACGCATTTCTACACAAGGATTAGAGTCAATAATAAAATTTAATTTCATGAAAACTGCTACATAACTAGTTGGTACCGGAAAGTGAAGTACTAGTCTCTATGAAAAAAGAAAAAATGCTCAGGAGATCTTCTGACAAAAATCACTCCAATACTTTTTTAAAGTCTCATAAAAGGCTAAAACTGTGACTGTTGCCAAGCCAAGTACTGGTTACTATGCAAAAGCTACCCAGGAAATCTGCCAAAATCTCACATATATTTTAAATGGCTTGTAAAAGACTATAAATTGGACTGGTGTTTCTCATACTACTTTTAACAAAGCTCATACTGTACATGTTTCTATAGACAGATGACAACCGACCCAACTCATATTACTTGTCCACTTTTCTTTGGTTCTGTTAAACACATAACCTGCACATACTTTGTATCAATTAGATTATAGACACATGTCCTACTTCCCTTCAGACTTGACTACTATCTTCTACTCCCAGGGTCAACCTAATTCCCTTCTTGTATCTCTCCAGCCTGTACTTAATGCAGTATTGTTGGCCACTACATCTGCACACAAGTATATTTTCAAACCTTAAATTGCTCTGTTGCCTTCCAATTAATTTCCTTATTAGCTACAAAATTCCTAACCTCTCCTTGAAGACCATTTATTCTTTAGCACTTTTAGACTATTTCTGGTCCCAGCAGCTTTTACTTCCTGCCATCTGCTCTGCTATAGAATGTTTTCTATTTGCTTCTCACGCAAAAGCCATCTCTGGTCTACAAGTTTGTTAATTTTTAGGGCATTTTCTCCTGATTGCACTGGAGAACACCCCCCCTCCCCCCGAGATCAATACAGTTTAAATCTGGAATTTATTTAACCCCTGATGTTATTTTTTTTTTTTTAAGTAAATATACAAACTATTTTAAGCACTGCAGAGATTTTTCAAGAACCATACTACCATCCAAAGAAGCTACAGATGCTTCTTTTGTGTTGTCCTGGAAGTGAACATATATCATAATATTCTTATAGCGGTTGGTTATTTATCTATGTTAGGTGATCACTTAACCCTATTAACCATTTCTGAAGGCTGAATAGATTTACTTTATTAAGTGTCATCTCATAACCAAAGTCCTCTATTTCCCTTATCAGTTTTATTGTCTTCATTTGAATCCTTACCATATTCAAGAGATCCTTTTTGAAATGGACTGCATATTCAGTGTGAGGCTTTGTATATTGTACAGTTGTAAAAATATATCATTTTCTAGTAAATCAATCTATTTTCTGATACAAGAGAGTACTTTGCTAGCTTTGCAATCCGCAGATTGGCATTGCATACTATAATTTAGTGTATGGTCTACTACCCAGATTACTCTTCTCTATGGTCTCACTCAGTTTTACCTCAGAACGTGTATGGTGCTAACAAATTTTTAACCCACAGGTGAATAACAGTTTTCTACATAAAATATAATTTGCCATTTAATTGCTCAAGTAATGACTGCAACTATCTAGAGATGAACAATCCAGTTTTCAACCCATTTACAAGCTGCACTTTCAAAACCAGCGGACTTCATTTTACACAACAGCCATTTCCGAGGAACAGTGCAAACAATTCAGCACAGTCACAACATTTGACATTCACTCCTCTATCCAAGTATCTATTTACTCTTCATAGAAGAAGGTTTAAATTGTTTGGCAACATCTATCTTTCATAAATCAATGTAGAATATCACTGAAAACACATTTTTCTGTCACATACTCCAGTACTTTCCTATATAAAATTAAGTCTTACAGGTCGATAATGATTTTCAGATAATTTCGCACCTGCAACTACCTGTGCATAAATATATCATAGTACAATAAACCCTTTTATTGTGAAATTATTTTTTTAAGTAAATAGTTCAGATGTGTCTGCACATTTCATTGTTTCTGAACCTGCTTTATAAGCTAGTGTCCAAATCTTGCGTATGCAAGATGAAGTCATAAGGAAGATTTCCAGCAAACCAAAATTACATTTGCTGCAGGGTAATATCACCTTGGTATTTTCAGAGCCTTATAGGCACTGTGCACACTTGTAAATTGCATTGTCTACAAAAGCTTTGCTTTTTTTGTATTATTTTGAGAATATAATGCTATTTGTTATATATTGAATTTACTTTTTTTTTTTTACAGAAAACATGAATATCTTTTTTTATTCATAGTCTTCACCTTTATTCATTTCTACTTATGCTTCCATTTTATTTAGATTTTAGAGTAGAATATTCTGTATTTTATGCTACATGCTTCCACAATATATTGTCAAATACTAAGGTTTGTAACAGATGAAATCAACATGGTTGACAGTTACATTTACTATAAATAGATAGGTCTAAGATTTTAAAATAATAAACAAAACAAACACAAGAGAAATTGTTCCAATTCCAAGCAAATCATTGCTTGTTGCATACACATTTGCCTTATATCATAGTAAGTAAATGGGTATAAAAAATTAAAATGCCTTGCTTGAACACAAGGAAACTCCAGGAATAGCTGATTTTGCTGAGCTTATAGCAACCGTGTTAGAATCAAGAATAATATGGAAGCTGCCCATCAATAAAATAGACACTTTGGCTATTGTTTGTAATATATACAAATATTGACTGGCATGAACGCTTGTTGGAAAATGAGAATTTTGTATAGGTTGTTGTAGTACAACTGTGTCTCATTTCCTTAGCAGAAAATTAGGATATCATGGAAAGGTAAGAGTTATTCCAGTTTATTTATTTTTTTCCTGAATTATAATATGAATATTTGGAAATTTTCTATTAGAAAATTAAGACATTGAGACCAATCAGGAATCAGCAGAAATAGAGTCTGCCTCCAATTCTCCCAAAGAATGGCAACAGCTACAGGCTGCTCTAGCTGCTGATCAGCTATTGGCTGATTTAGTAAAATAGATAAATGATGCAAATATGTATCATCTCAGTTACAGAATGATAAGACTTAGCATTGGTGTAGAACTGGAGGTCCTCTTTAATATTAATGCCAACTGTATTGAATAGGAAATCTGGTCAGTTTACTTTATTCATGGGGTTAATTTAAAATTAGTAGGAAGAGCAAATTATTTTACTGAGCAGTTCCTTGAGAGATGAGGTGACTCTTCATTTGATTAATTTAATGAAGAATGAAGACAGATGAATGATGTACTGAGTGCTCTACATATTTTAAATAGAATCAGATCAGTAGTGAGAATAAATTAGGACTTAACACTTTATGTGAATTCTTAGTTTTGTTAAAATGTGCTAAAACAAATATTTTTGAAAACCTATTGTGACATTTATTACATTAACCCTTTCTGTCCCTGTCTGCTCTTCTTAATTACAGCACAATCGTTTTTATGAATATAGAAATGGCTATTGCAAAAAAAAATTTAAAAAAATCATCAACTTTAAGGTATATTTCAGCCAAAAATTCTAACACCAATAACTGAAGTGGTTTATAATAATAATAATATACTAATGTAAATATAACTAAATGTATATCACATATAATATTTTTATGACCATGCTCTATAATCATGTTTATTACCATGCTTCAAATCGAAATTTAATTTAAGTTTGCAGCAAAATAAACAAGTTGGTTAATAAAGAACAGGAAAAAGGCAATTCTATCATAGCATTACTGGTTTGTGAAGTGGACAGACAGATTGATCAAATGTTTACAAAGTAAATTAAGTAATGCATCAGTTGCAGATAAATTATGAAATTTTTGGAAAAAAGTCAGCGTTCCAGGTAGTGTTGTAATTATAACATGGACCATGCTATATGGAACATATTAGGATTAGTTTAGCCATCAAAATTTACATTACTGTGTATTTGTCACTAATAAATAAAGTTTTTTTGCAGTATATATTTTCTACTTTCCATCCCTTTTCAGTTTATTGCCGGATTCTTATGGAAACTCATTCTTTCTCACTTGAGATTTCAAATTATTCAGTTGAAGAGGAAATAGGTGGGAGAGGAGGGGCTTCTGGAAGAAAGTGATTGTGGAGTAAAATCCACTGAATATAGGCAAATTATTAATGTTGCAAAAATAATTTAACAGTGTCAACTAATTGTTCAAGATTGACAGTTTTATTACAGAATCTATCATATACAACTTTTAACCATGATATTATCCTCTCTCCATCTCAGACTGAACCCCATTAATACCAAACTCTTACCTCCCTTTCCTACCAGCTTTTTCTTTGACATTTCCTTCACAAGTGACATCGTTGTCACATCAGAAGCTTGCTGCCTCATATTGACTCTGACCTCTCATTTAATCTCAGCATTCAAGCCCTCTACAAACCCTGCTGTTTGCACTTTTGCAACATTTTCTTACATAAGTAACTAAAACCCTCCTCCATGCTTTTATTGTTTTATATCTTGAATCCTGTAACCCTCTATAATTGGTTTACCACCAATCTAGTTTCCATCTTGATTGATTGATAAACTGATTACCCCTATCATTGTAAGTGTCCTTCAAATTAAATTTTGTTACATTTAAAGCCCCTATCAAATGGCTTCCTCTGTTCTCTTTTGACAAAATCACCTCTTCTCAGACTCCTCCTGTGCCATATTGTAAGGCAGTCTATAATCCATCTCCCAGTTAATAATCACCCATTATTACTATTTATTATCATCCTTTCCCTCCCCCCAACCCTTCTCCACCTTGTAACTCATACTGTTATGAATTTATTGAGGTCTAGTTAGAAATGCCTCTAAAGAGGCAAGAGGTATAGAATCAAAAGCAATGATCTTTGCTATGAAATAGTTTCATTAAGGGAAAAAATGTATACACGGATGAAAAACACTTTAACTACCACTTGAGCATGTTTTCTATTTTATACTATGTTTTTAATTTTTATCTTCACAAATCAATAAACTGCGGGAGCTTGCAAAAACATTGTACGCATGTTGTCTTTATGAAGACCTGTTAGTTCCAAGCAATGTGCAGCAAATATGACAGCAGTAGGATTTGAAGTAAAACAAGTTTTTTAAATCCTGCTCACAAAAGGGTTTTAGTTTTACAATCTGTAGATTTTACATAATCTTCCTGTCCATATACATCCTTTTCTTTCAAACACTACATAAGAAGCTATAAACACCCTTTTACTGCACAAAGGGAACAAGAAACCCTTGTTAAAGAGACTTTCACAAGACTTTTTTCCTTTAGATCTCTCAAACATGGCTTTTAAAATTAAGAGCAAAAGAGCTCTGTCTGACATCTTGAGAAGATTTATTATTTTTGCAATAAATTTTAATGAAAGTTAAAGGTCATAAACATGTTTGTAATACACAATTTAGCTTATAGGTTTTGAGGTTTAACCCCTAAAGTGCCAGGCAGGAAATATTTAAGCATGCTAGTGTACCAGTTCTGAAATATTTACTGATATTAGCTGCATTACACATTGGAGCTTTAACTAGCTTTAACTAGCAAACAAATGAACTTAGTTTCAGTTGTTTAAAATATTAGGAAGGGAGAACAGATGAAAAGAAATGATAAAAGGTAAATATATTTAGATAGATATGGAGAGTGAAGAATGGGTTGCACTAATTAAAGAATAACTACTATTTTTATCATTTCAATTTTTTGTTTGTTTTTAAAGAAATACAGCCTAAAAAAAAGCGTTTAGGTTAGAAATGTTCAACCTTAGGCAAAGAGATTGCTCGATATGTCCAAAGGTACAGTAATCCTATGAGAGATTAAAGGGGATTATTCACTAAAGTCCGAATTGTTGCGTAGAGGTACGAATCCGCCACATAAAGACAGTCACAATAGGCTGATATTGTCGCAGTCGCATCTTTATACTGAGAATATTGTTGCAGTCGTGACTTTATTATGAGAAAATTGTCGCAGTCAACTTTAAATAATTGTCGCGACTTTATAATGGGGAAATTGTAGTGGATTTACTATGGGAATCCGCTGTTTGCAAATTCGACAGTCGAATTCGCAATTTAGTGAATAACCCCTAAAGATCTATGCTTATGAAGTTGCCATCTTCATGGTGACATAATTTTTTTGAACTGCAGACATTCCACATGCTCAGTATACCTTGGTTTCTGTAGGTATCTACTAATTATTTATAAAGGTAAAATAAGCTGAATACTCAGGATTCTTATTATCCTATTATTTATTATCATTTTATTTATTATTATCCTATTCTTATGTCTCTAAAGAGGAATTGAAATCTAAATCATAATTGGGTGAAATTTATTAAACTCAGAAAGACCACTCTGGGTCTTTCCAAGTTTACTGGGAGAAATCTCGCGAGATTTTTTGAGATTGAGATTTTCGATCTCGATTTTTTAAAATTTCTTTGATGGAGATGTAGCCATACTTTACATTGGTAACATGGCTACCTTTCCATCTAAAATTTTGAAAAAAAAAATCGTGATTGAAAACTCGATAATGAAATCTCGAAAGAAATCTCGCAAGAACATTGCAAGATTTCTCCTGGTAAACTCGGAAATACCCAAAGTGGTCTTTCCGAGTTTAATAACTTTCGTCCATAATTTATAAATTTGGTAATGTTAAAGCTACATGTTAATAGTTCAAATTACTTTGTGGATAATAATGAGTTTTTCTTTTGACCCTAAACATTTGGTTTCATTGTGTCTTGAGTACAGTCATGCAGTAAACATGATTCTGTTGATTACAAATGGTAAAGAAACTCATTCATCCATAATGACAAATGTCAAACACTGTCAGTGTAATATAATTTACAGAGGTGGCAAAAGTCTGTCTAAGTCATGGATAATGACTAATTTAATATTTATGATTATGTTTCTCTTGAAAAGTTATTTATAATCTGTAGGAAAAATTCAAGTCCCTGGAAAAGACTAAGTGGCTGGGAGTGATGAGTTAATGTTTAATTACTGAAGATTTTCATTGGAAATTCTGTTACTTCTCTCCATTACTCGGGCAGAGCCAGAATCACAATGGAAGGGGGCAAAGAGGGATTTTTGTGGTTGAATTATAAATAGCCCTCATTTGAGTTATTAGTTTTTGTTGGCACACTAAATTGCAATTTAATTTACAAATACTCTTACAAATATTCCATGATGATCTAAGTGAAGCAAAGCATGAGTCAGTAAAATAAAATAAACAACTAATTCTATATAATGGGTGAAATTTAATAAAATTGAAAATATCGACATCGCGATATGAAATACATTTTACCAATATCATAATATTGATTTTACCGATATCAAAATGTTTCAATCTGCTTATTTCTATGGAAAATCCATAATATCGATGGAAAAATTCAATATCAAATTTTAGATATCGCAAAATCGATTCCAATTTTTTTGGTCGAAAAGTCAAAAATGGCCTTTTCAACATTAATAAATTTCAAATGCATTTCAATGAGATTAGAGGTCTATCAGGTAAAAAGCATAAAAAGACCCTTTCTTATTTTTGGGGAAACACTGTACTACTCCACAGTGGAAACTGAATGATGTTTCATTTAACATCCATAGTTTCACAAAAAGTATATCACCTCAAGCAAAATGACAGGTCTGAATTATATCTTAATGGCCCAGATTTGAAGTTGTAAACTTTTGTCTTGCATGCAATGTTTTATACAAATCCACTAACCCATGATAGTTTGTGGAAGAGGAATAATTTGGCTGGATCTTAACATCTTGGCAATTAGAGGTGTCAGTCCATGTTCTGACCACAAGAATCACATTTTTATAGTAGAACCGTGAGACTAAACAATTGTAAAGCTGCTGGTACTTTTTTTTAGTCTAGAATACATTAAGTACACTTGATCAAGGGCCTTAAGGGCTCAAAACATGTCGTAGCCAATAAGTTTCTCCTGAAGCGAATGGTTGAGTAGTGATTTCTGTGCAGTCAGGGGAATATTGAAAACTTGTCAGAAATAGATGTAGTGAACAATGCTGGAGAATGGATATGTTTAAAGAAAACAATGTCACTATTATATATAACCCTCATCCAGACAGGTTAGGCAGTATTTTCTTTCAAGTTCGTTCTATGTGACATTTATTTACAGAGAAAATATATACACTATTGGTACATAAGTCTCTTGACCAATGGCGAACTCTTTCTACCCTATCTGAGGTCAAGATGTCCTCACCCACTGGAAGCTACCCCTTCACTATTTCTTGTTGTAACTTAGGGCTGTTGGATCTACTAGTCTGGCACACATTACTGCACCGTATGACACAAGCTACCCCTATGTTTAACTACAAGTTAGGGCCATGCTTCATCCACAGAAATTCAGTATTGAAACTCCCAGCTAGGGCCACTTACTGCAGGAGTGTCTGCACATCTCTCTCTCTGATGGAACATCTATCACAATAGCTCTGGATTTTGAACTAGGGTACACCTAGAGGTTTCTTTCCTCTAATTTAGCTGGGAGATAATGCAGACTTTTACTATGGGACACACCCTGTATATAGCCTGGGTCATATGACCTCTACCTCCCATATAGCTTATGGGAAATTTTGACCCCTCTGGTAGAACCCTGTATATAACAAAACCTTTTTAATCTGCTAATTTAACATCTACACCAGCAGATGGCCACAAAACACAATACATTCCATTACAAATCATCTTAATGCATTACACAAACGGTAACATTGCATCTTAAAATGTTAAATATATATGTGTGTGCTCAATATTATAAACAGCATTTTAGAGAGTCTTGAAAAAAATCATAACTCACAAAACTCTTATTGCAGAATACATCAACATTTTGACTTGGGTCAATGGCCTCTAACAAGGCAATATGCATGAAGTATGGAAGGACAAGGTCATCCTTTTGTCAGGTTTTGTTCACCAACAGTGTCTCCCCAGAATAGACACATAAATTACAGTTGATTATTACATTGATTTAAATGGCAGAGTTTTCTTGTTGGCACTTGGTCAACACATTTTTGTCACTAGAAAACTAACAGGAATCCTGCAGCAGGTGCCCAATTTCCCACCTTCATTTTGGAGTCAAATCAAGTCATATATAAAATAAAACGAAGTATGCAATGTATGTATAATTGTATTTATAAAGTGCCACAAAGTTACGCAGCGCTGCAGATATCCAGATTGTTGAAGCTTCTTTGTGATTAACCCCAATTGAAGATTCTTATCCTGAAAATATGTCTCATTTCAATGTACTCTCTTCAATGAAGAGAATGAAAACGGCAGTAATAGAACTCTACTTTTACATCTGTTAACTTACTCATTAACTGAATACGCAAACCATTCTGATTCCTAATAACTGTAACTTTCAAAAATGTACCTTATCAACATGGACTGTTATAGTAAAAAATATATATATTTTTAAGAATGTTGAGTATTCAAATAGTCATGAAATTAGAATGGTTTCCTTACTCATTTGGTGCATCCACTCAAGCATAACTCACACTCATTGCCTATCTTGCAAAACATAATAGCCTGTGTGGATTATTCCACAGGAAACAATGGAGAATATCAGCTGAGAAATCAGCTATGTGTGACCCCAGCCTTAATTATTACCTTTAACTGGCCCAAACCATCTATCATTGGAACAGGCTGCAGTCCAAAAAGTACACAGTTCACAGACTTATTGTAGTAAATACCAATAGATTTTTATTACAGAAGCATACACCACTAAACTTGCTTTTTAATCAGAGTCAAATTTAGTGAAGCCAATTAATATTAAACATTCAACATCTCCTAGCAGTTTGTAAAAGTTCATGCAACCTCTTAGCACTGCTTTTCTCCCAGACCTCCCTACACCCTAAAGTAATAGAAGGCCTTTGATTTTCTAGGTCTATGTGTACACAAGACTTTAAAACACAAATAAATGTAAATAACTTATAAATGCAAAAAAGTATGCATTTGCATTCATTATAAAATTACATTTGAAATGCATTTCAGTTGATGAAAAGTTTTACATGATGCATCTGAAAAAAATCTTTTAAATGCACTAAGATAGTGCGAAGTGAGGTCCGGATCCTTCGCCTCACTTCGCACATGGTGTTATGCGCTTGCTGATGTCCTGCACGCGGACATCAGCGAATGCTTTAAAGGGATTCCAGTCTAGGCGAGGTGACATCCCTTCGAGTGTGTGCGAAGTGAGGCGAAGCATCCGGATCTCACTTCGCACTATGGTGAATTCCCCCCTTAATGAGAAATGGCTGAATAGATTGATATTTGCACAACAGCATGTTTACATTTTATAATTTTCTATATGCATTTAGTGTGCACTTCAATGGGCGAAATTTAATAAAATCGAAAATATCGATATTGATTAATTTTTACTGATATTGAATTTTCAATATCAGAGATTCAATCAAAGCTTCTGAATCTGTTTATTTCTATGGAAAATCCATAATATTGATCATTTTGATGGAAAAATTCAATATCACGATATCGAATTTTCGATATCGAAAATTTTATTCCAATTTTTTTGATAATGTTTGAAATTTTTAATCACATTTTTTGGTCGAAAACAGCCTTCTCAACTTTAATAAATTTCGCACTTAGAACTATGAAATTCTAGGCAATGTGCAACTCATCCTTCAGTGCATGTGCCAGTCAGTCATATTTGCCATTTTCCCTTATGCTTGACAAGTATGATCCATTATGTCATAACTCAGACCATTAATTAGAATATGCAAAAGTTATATAGCTCCCAGTGGAGAAATGCAATCCTTGCCTAGTGCCAACGAAATGATTAAAGCACCATGCCACTTGCCGCAGCTATAGGAGATAAATAAAAACAGATGCCTGCGCATTCTTTCATTTTAATGTACGCATGAAGTAACCATATAAATGTCTTGGCTGCCGGAAGCATAATGTTCTAACAGACAGCTGCATGGTAAAGAACTGGGTAAATATAGCAAGGTTTCAGGAAGAGCGCTAATTCAGAAAAAGGCAAGAGCATTTACTGTGCAGTTGGCTCTTAGCCGCTGCCTACATGGTACAGAAGTGGGAAGAACAGGACAGACAACCAAATATTACACTACGTTTAGTGAAAATTATCTTAGCGTACACTTGGGATTTTTCATTAAAGTATATTAGGAAAAAAGGCAAATCTTCAGTTTATTTTATTATTCAGTTAGTTTTTTTGTGCCCCTTTCATGGTAAATAAAATGCAGTAGTGTAGACAGTCTGGGGGGAATTCATGAAGCTCCGAAGTGAGGCGCGTAGTGTTCGCCTCCCTTCGGAACAACTGAGATGCGCATGCTGATGTCCTGAACGCGGACATCAGCATGCGCATCTCAGTTGTTCCAAAGTGAGGCGAACATTACGCGCCTCACTTCGGAGCTTCATGAATTCCCCCCTCTATCTGTACAAGCTACAGTATAACTTTACAGCCTTAAACGAAGATATTCTTAGGGCCTGCCAAGAGTAAAAAAAAGGTGTAAATTTATTTTATGTTTGTTTTCCAAAACAACCTTGTGTATTATAAAGGATAATGTACATCCTTCTATAGTTTATGAGGAGATTAAGGGGGTAATTCAGCAAAGTCCGAATAGTCGCGTTACGGTGTGAATTCGCGTCTATTCTCTACTTCCCAGTGTTCGCTTATAGCCAAAAGTCTGTGAAGTGGCGAATTTGCGACCAATTCGGAAGACTACGCTACAATCCGAGCGACTGCGACATTCGCTAACATACGGAGTTATTCGCATCATTTTGCATGTGCGTGCATAATTATTTTGTTATTTAGTAAATGTTTATAAAAATGGGACAAACTGCTGTGTTTTAAAATGGTCACAGTCCCTTGCATCA
>WMED01015371.1:0-13674 GCA_019650415.1 Pipa parva | reverse complement strand
CATTGCCAGTGCTGGAACGCCAGGAAGGCCCGGGACCGAGGTAAGTACCGTTACACTGTTGATGTTGAGGAATGTACGGGCATACGAGTGAGGAAATGTAGAGAGGGGCAATGGAGTGATGTGCCTTAAGTGTCAAAAGGAGAACTGGCAGCAGAATTTAGAATAGACTGGAGCGGAGAAAGGTGGGAAGCTTGATGAGGGTATTAGCAGTAGAGTAAGAGAGAAATGGGCAAATCTTGGTAATGTTGCAAAGAAAAAAATCAACAGATTTTAGCAGTGGTGGAGATGTGTTTAGAGAAGGAATGAGCAGAGTCAAAAGTCACCCCAAGACAATGTACATATGTTACAGGGTTGATGGTTGCACCATCCACTAAAATGGAAAAGGTAGGAGTGGGTCCAAGTTTGGAAAAATGATCCATTCCGTTTTAGCAAGATTTAATTTGAGCTGGTGCTTAGCCATCCATGAGGAGATTGCCAAGAGACAGCTAGAAATTTTAACCTGTATTTCAGGTTTTAGCACAGGAGCAGATAAGTAAATCTGGGTATCATTTGCATACAAGTGATAGTGAAGACCAAATGATTTGATAATATCACCCAACGAAAGAGTGTACAGGGATAACAGGAGGAGGCCAAGGACCAAGCCTTGGGTCACATCCATCCTAAGTGGGACAGAAGAAGATCCGTCGTTAACATGGGAGACAAAAAAGGAATGATCAGAAAAATAGGAAGCCAGCCAAGATGCAACTTCATTATGGACCTCAAGCACATGGAGAATTTGAATAAGAAGGTAGTGGTCAACAGCGTCAAATGCAGAGGAAAGGTCTAGGAGAATTAGAACAGAAAAGTGACCCTTGGCTTTGGCAACCTGGAGATCATTTGCAAGTTTACACAGAGCAGTCTCTGTAGAGTGCCCTGGCCTAAAATCAGACTGTAGAGGGTCCAGGAGATGGTGTGCATGCAAATAGTTAGTAAGGTGGGTGCTGACAAGATGTTCTAGTGGTTTAGAAGCCAAAGGCAAGAGAGAGACAGGACGGTAGTAGGCATGCTGAGTCCAGCTTAGCTTTTTTAAGGATGGGTTTAATACAGGCCTGTTTAAACGAAGAAAGAAAAGTTCCAGAGGACAGGGAAGAGTTGGACAGGTGCGATAGGGCCGGCACAAGGTTAAAATTACAACACTTGAGTAAAGAAGAAGGCATGAGGTCAAGCAACCATGTAGTGACACAGGAGGAGGAAAGAAGTTGAGAAACTTCAGACTGGGTAACAGGAGAAAAACAATTCAGAAACTCAGATGGGAATGTAGATAGTATAGTGTCTGCGTTAGGAGGAGTAGCAATTTGGTTGTGGATATTGTTTTTTTTTAAAGAAATAGTCAAAATCTTGTGGGGAATGTAGGGGGGTGTCCGTGCTTGAGGGCAAGGGTGAGGGACATAGAAGGGATTATGAAAATGTTATAGAAATTGTTATAGAAAACAATGGGACTGGGGGACTTTTTTAAAGTATCAGTTACAATAATGACTGCAATCACAAGGAAATAAAAATGCACTCAAAATAATACAAATCAGGAGTTAAATTTCAAAAGTAACAGTTTTACAAGTACTATTTAAGAATAACTGCCATGCTATTCTAAATGGTAGTTTATATTTTCTGGTGTTAAAGGTCCTTTAAAGGTCACCATTAATAATGAATCATGAGCTTCTCCTTGCAAAAGAGATTTGGGGGAGGGGAGAGAATTTCAGTAATGGTAATAATGGTATATTAGTGCTATGAAAGGATGTGTGAATGGGTTCAGTTATCTTTTCATATGTGGTTCTAGGGAGCACAGTGCATTAAATTAAGAAGGGAATGTTTGAAATTATGGAAAGTAGGAGGGATCTGCAGGAATTTATAATCCTTTGTTAGCATTAATTTGGTATCAACACAAATTGATTATGCTCTCTCTCTATTATTTTCCTGTCACCCTTTTCTTTTACAGCATTGTGACCACACTAAACTGTGATCATATCTCGTCACATGTTAATTCATGCTTCTCACAGCTTACAGACAAAACCAAGTTTTGCCCCAGTAATCCTAAAGTGCTAGTTTGAAGAGCTGCATCATAAAAGTGTCACCCTATTTGACAAAATGTAAAGAATCTGCATTATCTACTGAAATGTAAATAAGGCTCGACACATGTAAAGAAAGAAACTTTCCCAGTCATATCACACTTTAGCTACTTGCTCATTCTCTTTAAGGGAGTTATTCACTAAGGTGCGAATTCAACTGTCGAATTCGCAAACAGCGGATTCCCATAGTAAATTTGCGACAATTTCCCCATTGTAAAGTCGCAACAATTTTTTCATAGTTAAGATTGTGACAATTTTCCCATAATAAAGTTGTGACTGCGACAATATTCTCATTATAAAGATGCGACTGCGACAGTAGCAGTTATTGCAACTGTCTTTATCTGGCGAATTCGCACCTATACGCAACAGTTTGGACTGTAGTGAATAAGCCCCTAAAGGTATTGCTTTTCTCCTCCCATATACCGTTACATGTATTAGGCACACTATTACATTTTAGAGAGCTAGGAGCTGCGGGATGATGAAAAATTACAATTAGTGAAAATGGCCAAAGCCTACTAATTAGTAAAAATTACATGGGAAAAATACATCAAAAAGTATTTCACTCTTTGGTTAATATGTCCTATAGTGTTACTAAAGGACAACTAATTCCACAGGCTAGCTGGCATGGTAAATGAAAAGCAGCCTGTACTTAGATAAATCATCCCTATGTGGCAGACAGGGGGCTTACCCTGCAGTCTTTTCTCAGTGAAATGAAGGAGGCAATGCTGCCACTGCAGGTACTTAGATCGACCCCGCATGCTTCTTCTGCCTTGTCTACAGTACAGATGTCTACAGGTTCTGCAGCTGACTGAAAATACACAATACAAAATACAATCAGTTGTGAGCAATTGGGGTCAAAAATAATATATTTTTTTAAGAGAAATTAAAATTGGAATCTAAAACTGTGTTATAAATATATTTATATTATTATGGACTTATTTAGTACTTTTCAAATCTTAACTATAAAAGTTAACATCAATTTTATATATATATATATATATATATATATATATATATATATATATATATACATACATACATATATATATAATGAATTCCAAGCATAATAGGGCTTAACGTCCCTTTAATGTGAATGAACACTATACAGAATGAGATGCTGCCAAATGAATATGATATATTTTAAGTGCTGCTTTGAGTAGGGGGGATTTGACTCCAGTAATAAACCAGTAGCTCTATCCCTGTAAGGCTCTGAACCAAAGCACTCATAAAGCTACCGTATTCATTCAATAAATAAACTTGGCTGATAAATATTTTGCTACAATTACTTGATTTTACATTAGCTATTATGGACAGCTGCTGCAACGCTTTGCAATCTAATAAAAAAACTTTGCTGGCTACAGCTATAAGCATTTTGGGAGTTATTCACTAAGGGGCGAATTCGACTGTCGAATTCTCAAACAGCGGGTTTTTGTTTTTTCTTCTGTTGCTAAGATTATTCTACAAAGCCTAAACCTCATTTTAAGCACATTACTTTTAAAGTGTCTCTTTTACACGTCCCTGCATCAGCAGTGCCAGTATTCTCTAAGTAACTTTAAAAGGATTTGAGTTACAAAATGGTAAATCCTGCTGTGTCACTTTTTTCTAATCTACCCTTTTAGCCTGGTTAGAATTTAGGCTGCCAGCAATCCTACCTTATGCTTTAGTTATCTTTTCATGATGCTGATATTACTTCCCAGAGTTCAGTTTATACCTTTCGATGCATAATATCAGTGCTCTATTTTTACTTTTTGTTTTTCCAACTTCTTCATTAGTAAAAATATATATAAAAATTAAGCAAAATTTAATAAAAATATAAAAAGAATACTGAGAGGGTTATTCTCTAAAGTCCAAATTCGATTTCGAATTCTCAAACAGCGGATTCCCATAGTAAATCCATGACTGCGACAAATTTCCCATTGTAAAGTCATGACTGCTACAATTTTTAAAGTTGCGACTGCATCATTTTCCATAGCAGAGTTGTGACTGCGACAATATTCTCATTATAAAACTGCAACTGCGACAGTAGCAGTCTATTACGACTGTCTTTAGCTGGCGAATTCACACCTATACACAACAATTCAGACTTTTGTGAAGAACTCCCTTAATGCTTAGTAGTTGAATTTCACCCCTACCTCCTCATATTCAACGGCATTATAAAATTATCTAGTGATAGACTTCTCTTGGGACTTTATTCAATGTCTTAGTCTACACCAAAGAAATAGAGTAGCCCTTGTGCCTAATGGAACAACAAAACACTGGAGTTTCAATTTTGACTGTAAAGGAAAACTATAGGCTTGTGATCATCACATTGACTTGTGATGTCTAGGGGTGATTAGGTAAAGGGAGAGGAGAAATTCTCCCCATCACACTATTATGTTCCAGCATTGCCCCTGCTCTCTTCATAGATCCCACTCTCTTCTGATGTTGAAAGCTGCCATGGTTACCACTTCTTCTTTTTCCTGTGTGTTTCATCAAGAACAAGGGCAGTAGCAGATTTTTTACTCTGTGATTATTAGCACAAAGGGGAGTGGTCAGATAATGGGCGTGGATTAATGCAGAAAGCATTCTGTGTTTTATGAGATGTAAATCCACTGCATAAGGGCACATCAAAACTCACATCAAAACCACATAAATCCCTAGTCAAACTGAAGAGATAATCATGCTTCACATTGTAAAGTAAAAAAAATAAGGAGAAAGCTAATGTAGAATAGTAAATGTATAAAAAATAAGTCTCAAATGTGGATAATAATACACTGACAAAGATTTTTTTGCATATTAGCCATTTCTCATGTCAATGGTAGGTTTTCCTCTGATTCCCTTAAATGATGCTCAGATTATCCAGATTAACATACAAGATTAAGAGGACAAATCTCCAAAGAAGGAGAAAGTTCTTTGGAAGAAAGAAAATACTTTTACTGCACTGGACTGTTTTCTGAATCAGGATTGTTTTTATGTTTATCACAACTATCAAATGTGAGTGTGTATATTCTTTTACTTATTCTAACCTCATTAAAGATGCTATACTATATAAAGGTTGCCTTTGGAGTTTTTAGCTTGATTTCTTGATTTCTATTTATTTGTAAACAGTATATTGTTAAAGATGTAAACAAAACCTTTTTTCTGGTGTGAGAATCCTTTTAAATACAACAGTGACCTATCAGAAAAGAGACTCAGCTTGTTTCTAATAACATTTATCCCTCAACATATAAATACAAATTTTGTTTTACTATGTTTTGCAAACTTTTACCACATTTTACTCCTTTTGCAAAAGAGTAACAAATGGTTGTTTATTTTTGCATAGATAGCTTATAGACACTGTACAAAAGTACGCTAGATATAAAACTGGCATTCTTAAACATTTGCTGATATTTCCAAAGAGACATCAGAGTAAAATTTATTTTTATTATGTTAACATAAATAAAAACAGTGTAATAAATCAAATATGGAAGCAAATGCAGATGGAGTCTACTCCTTCATCAAAAACACACAAATTTAACCCACTGAATCACCAACCCCATTACGCAAATACAGGGTGTGGTTCCTGTTCTTATTTTAATAATGATGTGTGGGGTGTCAGTGGATAACTGAAAGCATAGTTTTACTTGGTAATGGGTATTGTTTTTGTGGCTAAAAGGTTTTGTAAGTGTTGCAGTATTGCAGTCAGTGGCACATCTAAAAGCTGGAGATATTTATTGCAAATAATAACTAATGGATGCTATCTTTTTATGTTTCTCAGAATAAAACTGAAAACATGTATTCGGATATGTTCTGTATGTTAGATGGGCACATAAAGCAAGCAAAATATTTTATTAATATATTTATTATAGACTTATGTAAACAAAATGCACATTAAATAACCTAAAGGTAAAAGGTAACACAAAATAACAAAAAGGCACTATTGCAGACATTATTGCTGATATACTCAAACCACAAAATGGTCTAGAATTGTGAATGCATGAGTCAATGGGGCTCTTTATTACTAAACTTTTTTTTTTTTTAAGATATAATTAAATTTAATCATTTAACACTGATACAAAATTGATGAATCTTTTCACATTTTGTGCCTAAAAAACATTATAATTGACACTAATCTAAAATAAATTGTTGAAATACACAACCGGTGTTTTAAAATGTGATCAAAATGGCAGTTTTTCTCTTACTCAATAATCCAGATTTGACCTTTTTCCTTTTTTTAAAACTGTTTTAAATATATATATTTTTAATGTTCAACCATTTTATTTTAACGCCTAAATATTTTGTTTGGTTTTATCACTGACACCACTGTCAATGTAATACAGCGGGCCATTGTTTTCCTCTTTTTGAAAATGATTGACTGCATGTAATATCTTAAGACAATAAGCTTTCATTTATTACTAGGTCTTCACATGTATACCCTGTTAAAAATTATTTGAACAACTTTTTATCAGCTATTAATTTTACCCCAAACTACTCAATTCAATATATTTTTCATCATATTAATCTAAAACTTCTTCCCTCCAATTACAGAAAAACAAGAAATCCCAGTATTTTCCTATTGGCTGTTTCATTATGGGTGGTATTTTATTTGACAACACCCACATTATCTACATAGGGAGGTTGGGTCTAGATGTTGACCACGTGATTGAATCGTCACTATGTTGTCCTCTAGCCCAGCCTCTAGTGACGTCACGGACTGATATGAAATTTCGCGAGACCTTGTGTGAACACCCCCAAGGTTGGGTTCTATGCTAAGGGAAAGAAATAACTTGGTAGGGGGGATACATTAAAGTTATTCTGCACCCCCTAAATTGTATTACCGTTGCTGTTTAATATATTAGACTCCCAATGCACTAAATAAACACAAATTCCACAAATACTGAGTTAAGGTAAGGCGTGGTCTGATTGGCCAGAACTCTGCATGAAAATTGTAGGGTATTTGACGTCATTTCCTTGCGCTCTAGTCGGACGCCATTTTGTGGCGGTGAATGATTGGGGGAAGGAGCGCCGGTGGCGGCGGGACAGTGCAGGAGGGGAGAGGGCGCTATCCCGGATCATTTACACCCACCCACACGGTGTAGGAGACCCGTTGTCAGACACATAGAGAGAGGATTGTGGGGCCCCCCGGGAAGGAAGTGAGAGCGGCTGTTAATAAAGAGAAGAGGAGCAGCTCTATCTCCAGTGCGCCCAGGGTATGTAGAGTGCGCCCAGGGTATGTCGAGTGACCCCCAGGGTATGTCGAGTGACCCCCAGGGTATGTCGAGTGAGCCCAGGGCTGCAGCACGTGCACTGTGTAGGGAGAGAGGAGATTCTCCCAGCATTCCCTGTGCCATTAGATGAAGCCGGGATCGGGGACACAGGGCTGTTCTCTGGGTCTTCCTGAGCTGTTATCCGGCTTCTCGGGGAATTTGTCACTCAGTGCCCGGGAACTGATGTTTCTGGTGTCTGTAGTAGTTCAGTCTGGCTACGGTATTTGCCTATTGTTTTTGGTACCAGAGACTAGAGGTATGGTGCAGGCAGGGTTGTGGGAATGCTTTATTTGGCATAGAAACCGTATCCATTCATCATTCCATTGCTCTAGTTAAACTTCTATTGGGAGATTAGTTTAACACCAGTTTAGCCTGTTCCCCCTAGTTGGCAGTGATTATTCGTATTTTGGTGGGTATATTTAGTATGTAAAAAACCTTGACCTGTGAATCAGTTTTCTGAAGGTTGGTTGGATACATTAGATGGTTAAAGTGTGCCAGTGTTTGGATTTCCTGATTCTTAGTATTTCAATTCTGTAGGGCGATGGTTCTCAAGCTGGGGGTCGAATGACAATTTGCCAGGGGAAGCATAACACCCCTCGGGATAGTCACAGATTTTTTTTTATTCCATTTATCCGTGAAAATAATTCTATAGTAAAGTCGAGACAATAATTCTATAGGCATGTCACGACCGCAACATTGTTTTCCCATATGTTTTGTGAATATAGTCCCGGTCACGACTTTGCTATGGAGTTATTGTCGTGTTTGCGATTTTAAATTTGTGATGGATAAAGGGTAACGGCAAAAAAAAAAAAAGGTTGAGAACCACTACTGTCGGGCATTAGTGATAGGGATCATCTGTACAACCGTGACACTGTGCTTCTGTGGTATTAATGGATTAGTTATCCATAGGTCAGATGATGTTCCAGGGAAGTTTTTATTTCAGAATGTTTGAGACTATCAGGAATGCTGGAAATAATACATTTAGGGGGTGGCAAATGTAAAAACACTTTTTACTAAATCAGCAGTTTACAATATATTCATAGTCTCTTGTTCCTCATTGGTACTTTATATAAGAAGAACGCCCACTTTAAAACAAAATGAATGTGATCAATTGTAATAACTTCCAAGGATAGCAGAAATGTAGTGCATAATGAAGTGTTTATTATTTTAGCTATCAGTGATCTTGCATCAGGTGCTTCAGCATCACCACTCCCTAATCCGTTGGTAGCATTGTGTTTGTGTCTTCTATGAAATTGGCACATTACATAGTAGCTCTATAGCAGACCTGGGCATTGTGCGGCCCGTGGGCCACATCTGGCCCTCTAACTATCTCTGACGGCCCGTGTAAGCATGCGAAAATGGGTAGGCGTGGTCAATTGCCACAGGTGCTTGCGAGTTAAGTATATTAATCTGGCCCTCTAACTCCATTCCAGTTTTTCATGTGGCCCCATGAGAAAATTAATTGCCCACCCCTGCTCTATAGTGTAATGTGCCACCTTTTCACCAGCTTAAAACTAATGACTTGTAATATCACAGAATACATTATGTGAATCCAAAGCACATCATGCAAATACCACAGCAAGAAATTGTCCAATTGGTGTCCCTAGAGCAGTGATTCTTAAAGGACCAATAACACCTGAAAAAAAAGAGATCCTCATTTTGATTGGCATGACAGTAATTTTTACATAGGTCTGGTAAGGTTGTTTCTTTGAAGTTGAGTTCTCACTTGACATTATACTAAGTTAAACAAACCTGCACCTAGTCATATTCTTTACTATGAAACTACTGAAATGTTCATGAAGTTGCTCAGAAGTCCCAATTTGGCTGTATCCAACAGAGACAACACAAACCAATAAAAATCAGGAATGTCACCTGCCTGTTAGTTGAGTGCTTATCAGAAAAGTTGGAGATTTAGGGGGTTATTCACTAAAGTGAGAATTAGACTTGAATTCTCAAACAGCGGATTCCCATACCAAATCTGTGACCATGACAATTTCCCCATTGTAAAGTCGCGACTGTGGCAATATTCTCATTATAAAGGGACTACTGTGACAGTAGCAGTCTATTGCGACTGTCTTTAGCTGGCGAATTGACACCTATACGCAACAGTGAATAACAGCGTTAATGTTTTTCCATCATTTGTATCCTGGTCACAGAGCAGCATTTGCAATACTTCTCTCCAGTATATTTGGAGTTCAGCAAATCAGATTTAGTAGAAGAGGGTTATCCTGTCCAAAGGACTGGAATGCAGGGTTTATTTTGTTAGTGAATGCTGCCATAAAAGTAACTAGAAAACAAATTATGGTAAGTTGACATTAAATTTCTATGCGTGTTCTGTTCAGTGTCACTTGACCTCTTTTGTTATCTCATGCACCACTTAATGGATTGAGTGGAATAAAATAATTGCTATAAACTAATCAAACCCGAAATCTCCTTGCAAAAGTCTTTTTTTGGTTTGCGGAGATAAAAATGTATATATGTACACATAGAATAATATAGGCTTGTGTAAAGATTAGCACTTTTTAGATTTCTTTATATTCATTAAAAGCTGAAAACTCCTTTATTAAAGGATCACTAACCATAAAAATAATTTATACAATTTTGTTTTCACTGTTTTTGAAAATGTTATGTTAAATTCATGATTTTTAGTTGTTCTGGTGGTCTTTTCTGGTAATTGCAGCCATATTTTTATAAATTGTGTTTATGAGGCATTTTATAAACATGTATAATCTAACCAAAAATTCCTTAGACAACAATAGGACTGAGTAGAAGTTTGTTTACTTAACAGATAAGTTAGCTGCATCCAGGAAAGAGAGAAAACAAACTGAAACAATTCACAAATTTAAAGCACTACTAACGACAGAAAAATAATTTTGCTGTTTTGATTGATGTGGCAGCTATATTTGTATGCAGTACTTGTAAAAAAAAAAATCCTATATTTTTGAAGTTGAATTCCTGATTTATTTATTTATTTTTTTAAAAATTGGTTTGTGTTTCTCTTTGCTGGTTGTAGAGTATAGCACCGTGTTAGCCATGTATGTAAGCAGAGACCAGAGAGTATAGGTGATACCTTTTATCAGCTAATGGAATAGATGGTAAATGCAAGATTTTGAGACTACTTTAGGTCTCTTCCTCAGGCATAGTGTGGAACAAAAAACGTAAGAATGACAAATTTATACAGAAACTGGTACACCATAGTAAAATGTTATCAGTTTGACATCCTGACATAAGAAAAAAATCACTGACTGGTGATTTTGCACTCACGTTAGTCTTCCTGAAACATATCATGGATATGCATTATTTAATGTTCCATAGAAAACAGTGGGGCTAAATGGGGGTCTATTTATTTGAGAGATAAAGGATGGATTGCAGCTATAAGGAACAAAAACTGAAAATAATCAGGAATGTAACTTCAAAGATAACATTTTTACCGGCATTTTACCAGTATAATTATGTAGGAATGGATTGCAGTAGTAGTCAGGAAATCAAACAGTGTTGTGGAAGAGCTATTCTTCAGCTTGGGGGGGGAAAAAAAAAAAAGATGAAACTTGGAAGACTGGTGCATCTGATCTAAGAAATGGCGTTCTCCATTGCTTCATATGACACTGAAAGCTGGTCAATAAGTAAGGAAGACTGGCAAAGCATTTCCCATCCTCAGCATGGCATCCAGGAAAGTTCATCTTCATGGTGGCGTTTGGAAAGAATAGATGGCTGAACAATATATGGAAATATTGTTTATATTTATAGTCTGAAAGTTATAATTGTAACGTGGGAGATGGAAGCTACATAATTCATTTTCCTGCTCAATGGATATACTGTTAAGTGTGATGTCTGCACTTTATGTTAAAAAATAAAATTCTCTATAGCAGCGCTTTCCAGATAGAGGGCTCTTCAAGGGATCCTTAAACTCCTAGCTAACCTAAGAGCACCATCCACTTAAACATAATTTTATGTACTTACCTGCTATTTGTGGGTATGACATTCCTTATCATAAAATCTAGACATGCATGCTCTGTGTATTTATAGGCATTTCTATGTTTGCTTTGGTTAAGATGAATGTAGATGGCACTAGTAATTGTGCTGATTATGTTCAATAAGTAAATGGCATTAGTGCAGCTGCATAGTACAGTACCGTCCTTAATTTTGGCAATGGGAAATAAATAGGGGGAAATCTTAGCATGTTTTGCATCATGCAAAGCTTTTGCATTTCAAAATTGGTTCTTGATTTATTATGGTTAATTTAGTCCTGTTTTTTAATTTTTTTATGCAGAAATAAAAACATACTAATGAAACATGCGGTATGCCACAGCAAAAAATGTTCTGACACAGTGACCTCTTGACAACATTCCTAAGAAAAAGAAATCTATGTCTACTAAATTCATTAAAGTACTATTTTCCTTTTAGCACAGCAGTGAGGATGTTTCAACCGCCTGTTAACAGCCTGGAAAAAATTAGAAGAGCAAGAAAAAGAGTTAAGCAAATTCTACTTCAGATAGGTCTGGAAAGCTGCAGAGAACTATTAGAGGTAAGTGCATTCTCCTCAAATGTCAGATTTTTTATAAACTTGAAATTAAATGACTAATTTGTATGTGTGTTATTAATGTGCAAAATTTAAAGTGTGTGTATATCTCAGAGGGTGAATGACCCTGTTTCTTCTGGAGTGTACAAAAATCTGCAAATGGGAGAAGCCATGTGTATCTAGAAGGGGCTGTGAGCAGAATTAATTTAATGCCTGAACTACCATGATTTTTAACATTACTTTTTTTTTGTCAGTGCAATGGAGAAGTGCTGCTATATCTAAAAAGCTATTGAGTCAGAATAAAAACTAATTGATGTATACCAGAAAAATGTGCCTTTGAGTACTTGCAAAGTAAGTGTTAAAGGTTGTTTCTAGGGTTTTAAATCCCGGGTTTCATGTTTTTCTCCATTCTGTGGCATCCTGACATGTAGTGGTCAACTGTGTAAGGTAGTTGCATATATGACAAATATATAGAACAAGGTAACTCCTTCCTTTCTCACTTTACATCTTTATGATCTTATCATTTGAGTACTGTCATGTTTACAAGATTTCAGTGTTTTACCACTAAAGTTTTGTTTGTGACCTAAAAGTTTATCATCTTTATGGGAGATCATTCAGGATTTTTATGCTTTATGCAAGAGTTTGAGTTAAAGAGAAACTTTTTAATTTAGTAGTCAGCATGGGTTCATAGAAGGATAATCTTGACAAACTATTTTACTTGCTGTAATTTGAAAGTGGCCTGCTTGAATTACCAAGCTTTGTATGCCATGCCATTTAAATGGTTACTATACTGTATTAAAGGGACACTAAAACCTGTAAAAAGATCTTTCTAGCATTAAATTCAACAACTGTTAAAATGACTTGATGACTTTAGGCCTTATAATTTTGGAGAGCTAGCAATAGAGAAATTTGGAGTCATAACAATTGAAGAAAAAACAAGCACTTGGAGCAGAAGCTTTCAGCTAATCTTAGCCCCTCCCCCTTTACATGGCACTGATTTTTTTGTTATGTGCGGCATATGTACATGAAAACGCCCGAGTGAACCTAGCCTAAGAGACTGGAGAAAAGCAGCTTTGCTCAGCTTAGTCAAAGGCTGCTTGGTAATCCAAATGCTACAAATATGGAAGACTGCACACAGGTAACAGAAGGATGGGCTAGGATTAGCTTTTATCGCATCTGATCAAAGGGCTTGTTTTTTTCTTTTATTACTACGATTATTCTGAATTCATTCTATTCTGAATTCATTATTCTAAAATCAGTGAGCCTAAACCTGTAATCTCAAATTTTGGTTGTCAATTAATTGAAAGCACTTTTTACAGCTTTACAGACCCTTTAAGGTCTTTTGGATTAGAGAAATATTAATGCATAGTGAGAAACCTTGATAAGGCTAGGTTCACACTGGCGTTATGTGTGGCATATATATACCATGCATAAGAACAAAAAATGCTGCGCTGTGTAAATCTATGGGACTTGCCTTGTTCTGGCCACACTAGAGCATGATGCATATACGCAGTGTATGAATCGCTTCACTGCATTTTTGCTGCAAATGGAGAGGGAGTGTTCACAATGGGTTGGGTAACTACAATAGAAATGCATGTCTAGAAAATATGCCGGCATATTTTCTAGACGTGCGTTTTGAAATACATGGTGTATTTATGCCTAGTGTGAACTTAGCCTAAAGGAGAACAATAAATTGTATAGTTTTCAGCTGCTATGAAAGACATTTCCTTTAATTATTTAATCATCAGGCATTCTAAGTCTGTATAGGACTTAGGGGGGGAATTCACCATTGTCCGAAGTAGTGCGAACAGTTCGGGCGACTGCGCCA